>RYZW01000166.1:43816-96597 GCA_004367215.1 Colletotrichum trifolii | reverse complement strand
AAGGTTTAATATATATAGCTAAAAATAACTACTAAAGTTATAAAGTTAAGAACTTTTTTGAATTTCTTAAAAATAGAATAAAATAGAATACTAAAAACTAGGTATTCTGTGATCTAACACGTTTCTATAACTATACTTTTATTATAGAATTAAAATCTCCTCGAATTCTATATAACTATTTATAATAAGATAACTATAAGATAGATATATATATATCTAGCTATAGCTATTATAATTAAAGCTATTAGTATATTTAACTAGATTTTAGTAAATTTATTCTAAGTATTATAATTTATAAATAGCTTAGAGATATTTGAAAAAAACTTATCTTTTTAACTTATAAGTTACTATATTAAGCTAATAATATTAGAGACTAAGTATTTTATAGTTATGTTAAAAGTCTTTGATCTATTTAAAATTGTATATTTCTCGGGAATTTTATAAAGGAAACTTTACTTAGTAGTTAGCTCTTATTTTATATACCTACTAGATACTACTAGTTCTAAAGAACTATTTGAATAGAGAGAACCTTAAGTAGTAAGATTCAGTTAGTTAATATAATAACCAATATATATAGAGAATATATCCTAATAAGAAAGTATATTATATATAAAAAGAAAATATAAGCTAATATCTATTATAGTTACTTATTATAGGATTATAATTATATAATACTAGTACTAGTTAGCTATTAATAATTATTACCAGCTATTAATAGTTACTAGTTATTGATAATTACTAGCTATTAATACCTATTAGTAAAAGCTAATTCAAAAAGCGACTATTAAACCTAAAGATCTCTATAATATTATTGTAGATTTCTTAGTCTATCTTAATCTAGCTTATGTATTAAATAAACTTATACTGGGTTTTACTTATTTTCTTTCTAAACTTAAATAGATAATCTTTAACACTAACTTAAAAATAATAGAGAATTAGAATTCGAAATTATATTAGGTATCTTTTATTCTTATTCAATCATCAGAAATATCAACTCTAGTATTTAAAATACCCTTTTTTATTCTTTTTAAGAAACTTGTTTCGTTCAATACTTTCTATTTCTTTTTATCCTTTTTTAATAAATTAATCATTATCATTTTCCTCTCTTATTCCTTAGTACTAATTCTCTTATTAATCTTAATGACTTTTCTTATAACTAGTTTATTCTTAAGATTTAAAGCTAAATTACTACTATTAAAAAGACTTATTTATTTACTAGTTGAAATACTGAATAGTAACATAAAGTCCAAGTATTTTAATTTAAGGTTTTTAGTCACTTCTATTTTACTGAATTTCCTATTCTTTTGAAAGATTTATTACTACTTCCATTACTTAAACCTATCAATATACTTAAGTAAAATAGTATTATTAAGGATTAATTCCTATTGTAAAGAAAGTCTACTATTTTTACTAGCTCTGAATATCTTTATAATTATTTTAGAAAGGTTTCTACTTTTGAATTTCTTTCTTAAAATAAAAAAGATAATTCAATCAGTAGCTTTATAGTTAAAGATAATAGTAGTTATATTGAAAGTCTTTAATCTATTTAAAGTTTTATATTTTTTAGGAACTCTATAAAGGAAAGTATACCTAGTAATTAGCTTTTATTCTACAAACTTCATAGATAATACTAGTACTAAAGAACTATTTAAATAGAGAGAACTTTAAATAGTAAAAAGTATAGTTAGTCAATATAATAACTAATAAATATAAGAAGTATATATAAAGGGAAAGTATAGGCTTATATCGATTATAGTTATTTATTATAGTATTATAGTAATATAATACTATATACTAACTAGCTAGCAGTATTTACTACTAGCTAGCTATTAAAAGTTATTAATTGTTAATAGCTAGTAGTAATAAGACCTAATAGTCAGCAGTAAATATTATATAGTTTATATAATTAGAAAGTATAAAGCTACTAGTTATAGTTATTTATTATAGGATTCAAACCTACTACTTTAACTATAAAATAGTAAAAGCTAGCTAAATATAAAACTACCATGTCAAGTAGGGATAGTTGAAGATAAAATATAAAACCTTAAATTTATTATAGATAAAGAGGAAAATAAAGAGAATAATATTAATAAATTAGTTAAACTTCTTAAAAAGTATATTAAGATTATATCTAAATTCACTAGCAAATCTATTTAGATTAGGAATTGAGAAGTTCTTTCTAAGATTAATAATCTTAGATATTAGTTTAAAGATATAAAATATCAAATTACCAACCTAAATAAGAGAATTATTATTTCTACATATATTTTAATTAAGTTTCTTTTTTCTGAGAAAGGTCATTCAAATAAACTTACAAAGAAATATAAAATCTATTTCTTCTCTATAAAAATGAATAGTAATATTTAATTTATTTAAATTAATCTTTATACTATTTATTATTTATATTTTACTTTGTTTTAAAGAATATCTTTCTATATCATAAGAACTAGAAAAAGAGAATTTAGTTCTAATTATTATTATCAATATAAGATTAACTCTAGAATAATATATATTTTAGTTTTGAATAAGATTTCTGAGGTATTTAAAAAAGGCTTATAAGATTATTTAAATTTAAAATCATCATAAAGTAAGTATTTGAATTTAAGATTTTAACATTAAATCTGACTGCTTTTAATTGAAAAGTAAGAAAATAAGTAATTTAAAAAACCTAGTTCAATTTAGGTTATAATCTAAATAATAAAAAGAGTTCGAATTAGTTTTCTTTAAAAATAGAAACATTTCTAACTATACTATTAGGATTTTAATTATTATTTAACTTTCTATTACTTAATCTTATAGATAATACTATTCATTTAGCTATTTTCTATTAACTATATTACTAGGTCTTTAGTAATCGTAACTAGATTTTCTATTAATCAAAATATTATACTTTGGTTAATTATAGAAAGATTCAGAAAGTATAGTTTTAGTTTTAATTTTCTAATTATTAGGTTTAGTGGTTTCTCTATACTTTTACTATAAGTCTCTATATTCATTCTTGGTTTTAGAAGTTATAGTTAATTTTCATATATTTCTTCAAGTTAACCTTTATATACTAATTACTACTATGTACTCATCTATTTAGAGTTCTAAGCTTGAGTAGTTTATCTTAAGTTAAATATAAATTTACCTAGAAAGCCGTATTCTATATGATTAGCTCAAGGAGTTTTACTGTTTTCTTTTTTTCTTTTTATAAAGATACTTTACTGAAATGTGAAGTAGGTATGTATATTCCTTATATATATTATTTAAGTGAATATTAATTATTATAGAAAATGTTTATCTTATCTTAGTTACTCTAGATAATATTATTTATAAATTTGTAAACTTGAAGAGTATTATAAATTACCTAAACCTTATTTAAGCGAAAGTATTTGTAAGTCTATCTATGGATATTAAATCTATTAATATATAGATTATTTGGAAACTTCTTTTTCAATATTCTTCATATAGTTATGCTTCTTAAATATCTATATATTGAAATTTAGTGAATAGCTATGTACCATTTGAAACCACTAATCTAATAGTTTAGTAATTATTATAATAGACTCTGTAGATATCTCTAAGGTTAAGCTTAATATCTCTCAATTGGTCTTTTAATACTATAGTTTCATTTGAGATATATTTAAAACTAAGGAGTTCTATTTCTATTATTAATATTATAATAGTATTCTATGAAGTATATTTCTATTAGATTAGTTTTCTAGATAGAGAAATAATATAACTATAACTTAATCTTACTATTTCTCTATACTCTAAAAAAGAAATATCTCTAATAATTAAAAATATTTAAACTATTTTATGAATACCTTTCAAGTTTCTAAATAATAGTACTAGGAATACTATTTTATAAAGATATTAAATTATATAACTTTTATAATATCTTAGTATTTAGTTACTTTTACTCTAGACTTAGAATAGTATATAAGCTCTCTACTTTATATATAGATATAAGTATAAGTTTTACCTAATAATAGTATTTATACTAATACTAGCTTATAACTAATAAAAATAGTAATAGAACTACCTGCTATTATAAATAGTCTTACCCCTAGTTCAAATTTCTAACCCTATAGTAATAAAAGTATTTATAGTAATAATTAAAAACAGTTTTATCTAGGTTAAAGCTTAGTATATATAGCTAAAGTACTTACTAAGATTATAAATTTAAGAACTTTTATAAACTTCTTAAAAATAGAATAAAATAGAATATTTATAAAAGCTAAGTATTCTATAATCTATTTTCTTTCTATATCTATACCTTTATGATAGAACGCAAATCTCCCTAAAATCTATATAACTATTTATAAAAGAAAAACTATAGAATATGTATAGAAATATCTAGCTATAACTATTATATTCAAAATAATTACTTTATTCAAATAAACCTTAATAACGATATCCCGAATACTATAATTAATAAGTAATTTATGAGTATTTCAAGAACTATTATGTATTTAACCTATAATTTACTATACTAAACTAATAATATCAGCGATTAAGTTTTAATTAAGTAATATTTTAATATTAATATATTATTATAATTATAAAAGGAAAGGTTAATAGCATGCTTTCTACTACGACTATGAGTAGATATGATACCCCCTAAAATATAATTTCAACCCTCCTACCCCGCCACTAACTACTATAGCTAGCCCCTAGTTAATCCGGGGCTAGACTTCTTATAGCTATAACTAGTATACCTACCCTATATTAACCTTTTATCAATAAATAACTAATAACTCTTTCCACAATAACTTTATACCCTTATACTTTCAGAGCTATATATAATTCAAATATCTCGAGATATTTAATTATTACTAATTATAAGTATTCTATTCAAATATGTATTATTACCTTAATATCCGTAACCTTAATATCTGTATTATAAACTAAACTTTACTTATCCCCGAGATAAGATTTTGCGCTATTAATATAAAGGTTCTCTACTATTAATATAAGCTAACTTATAATTTCTATATAAGTATAATAAAACTTAGCCTATTCTTATTTATAAATAACTTTAGTATATTAATTATAGCTAACTTATAAATAATACTTATATAAATATAGATATTCCTAGTATAACTAGATAGTTTTCAAAACTACTATAATTAAATTACTATAATATTCTAAAATATCTAGTAACTAGTATTATAATCATATATTAGTATTAAAGTATTACTTAATTGATACCTAATCTCTAATATTATTAGCTTAATATAGTAAGTTATAAGTTAACTACATAATCTTCGTTTCAATATCTATAAGTTATTTATTAATTATAGTACTTAGGATAATTTGTTCTAAACTAAGTTTAATAAAATAATAGTTTTAATTATAATAGTTCTAGTTAGATATATCTATACCTATTCTATACTTCTTTTTTTACAAATAGCGATATAGATTTCGAGGAGATTTCAGTTCTCTTGTAAAGGACACGAAAAAGTAATAAATTATGGAATACTTAGCTTTTAGTATATTCTATTTTATTCTATTTTTAAGAGATTCATAGAAGTTCTTAACCCTATAGCCTCAATAGTTACTTTTAGCTATATATACTAAGACTTAGCCTAGATAAGGTTTTCCCTATATAAATTATTACTATAAAGTCTTCTATAAGGTTAAATGTTAAAATTAGGGGTATAATTATCTATAAAAATAAATAATCTATTACTATTTTAACTAGCTATAAGCTAGTACTAGTACGAATAATATTATTAGGTAAGATTTATAGTTAAATCTATATATAGGGTAAAGAGCTTAGATACCATTCCAGGTACAAAGCAAAAGTAACTAAGTTATAATTTTAAATATTAGATACTTTAAAGTATTATAGTAATATCATTATAGAAGTTTAAAAAAGTTCCTAGCTATACTAGGAATGTTTATATCTATATAAGTATTATTTATATATTAGCTATATTTAATATAGTTATATTAAAAGTCTTTAATCTATTGAAAGTTATATACTTCTCAGGAACCTTATAAAAGAAGCTATACCTAGTAGCTAGCTTTTATTTTATATACCTACTAGATAGTACTAGTCCTAAAGGACTATTTAGATAGAAGAATTCTCTAAATAATAAAATATAGTTAATTAATATAATAACTAACAAATACAGAAAGTATATCCTAAAGAGAAGGTTATAAAAGAAAGATACAGGCTTATATCTATTATAATTACTTATTACAAGATTACATTTATATAATACTAAATACTAGCTAGCTAATAATATATATTACTTACTATTAAGAGTTATTAGCTATTAATAGCTAGTAATAAAAGCTAATAGCTAGTGGTAATTACTATAAAGTTTATAAAACTAGAGAATATATAGCTATTAGTTACGTTTATTTACTATACGATTTAAACTTACTTACCTTGATATAAAACAGTAGAAGCTCGCTAGACGTTAAACTATTACGTCAAGCAGGTATTAGCTATATTTAATTAATATATTAAGATTATTTATTAATAAGAATAAGTTGAGTTTTATTATACCTATATAGAAATTATAAGTTAGTTTATATTAGTAATAGAGAACTTTTACATTAGTAGTATAAAGTCTTATCTAAGGAATAAGTAGAACTTAGTCTAGAAATTATTAAAGTTTCGGATATTGAAGTTATAAGAAGAGTTTAAATAGAGTAATTATAATTAGTAGTAGTTGGATAACCTAAGATATTTAGATTATATATAGCTATGAAAGTATAAAAGTATAAAGATATAAAGCTATAAAAGTATAAAACTATAAGGCTATTATAAAAAGAGTTATTAGCTATTTATTATTTATAAAAAGGTTAATATGGAAGAGGTATACTAGTTATAGCTATAAGGGGTTTAGTTCTAGATTAACTACAAGTTAGCTATAGTAGTTAATAGGGGGGTAGGAAGGTTAAAGTTATACTTTAAGGGGTAATATATCTAGTAATAGTTGTAGTAGAGAGCAAGCTATTAGCCCCTCCTATAATATTTTAGTATACTTAAAAAGAAACTTATAATATATCTTTAAAACAGAGAATATATAAATAGAATATCTAATTATATTATAATTAGAACATAAGAAATTAATTTAACCTTTCTTTAATATATATAAATTTCGAGAACATTTCGGTTCTATTAAAGAGGTTATAGAAAAGTGATAGATTACGGAACGCCTAGTTTTTACATCTTGAAATAGGCGTTTTATTTTATTCTATTTGTAAGAAATTCAAAAAAGTTCTTAACCCTATAACTTTCATAGTTATTTTAAGCTATATATATTAAGCCTTAGTTATAAAGAAACTCTCCCTAACTATTACTATAAAGTCTTCTATTATTATAAAGTTAAATATTAGAACTAGGGATATAATTATCTTTAATAATAAGTAATTTCATTACTCTTTTAACCCGTTATAAGTTAGTATTAGTATAAATACTATTATTAAGTAAAGCTTATAGTTAAGTCTATATATAAAGTAAAAAGATTAGATACTATTTTAGGTATACAGCAAAAGTAACTAAATTAATATATACAAATCTTTTATTTAGTTACTTTTACTCTATACTTGGAATAGTAGCTAAGCTCTTTACCTTATATATGGATTGACCTTTACTTTTTACCTAATAATAGTATTTATACTAATACTAGCTTATAACTAGTTAAAATCATAATACAATTACTTATTATTATGAATAGTTTTATCCCTAGTTCTAAATTCTAACTATATAATAGTAGAAGACTTTATAGTAATAGTCTATATAAAGAAAGCTCTATCTAGATTAAGGTTTAGTATATATAGTGGAAAGTAACTACTAAGTTTAAGGGTTAATAATTCTTTTAAATTTCCTAACAATAGAATAAAATAGAGTACTAGAAACTAAGTATTCTATAATCTATTACTTTTCTATATCTTTTATAATAAAACTAAAGTCTCCTCAGAATCTACATAATTACTTATATAAAAACTATAGAGTAAGTATAGAGATATCTGACTATAACTATTATACCTAAAACTATTATTTTATTAAAGAAAACCTTTATAAAATATACTGACTATTATATTTAATAGGTAGATTATAGATATTGAAAAGAATATTATCTAGCTAACTTATAGTTTACTATACTAAGCTAATAATATTAAGGACCAGGTATTAATTGAATAATATTTTAATATTAACATATTACTATAACACTAATTACTAGATATTTTAGAATATTAAAGTAATATAATCATAGAAGTTTTGAAACTATTCAGCTATTCTAGGAATATTTATATCTATATAAGTATTATATATATATTAGCTATACTCAATTAATATATCAAGATTACCTACTAATAAAAATAAACCGAGTCTTATAATACTTATATAGAGATTATAAGTTAGTTTATATTAGTAATAGAGAACTTTTATATTAGTAATATAAAATCTTATCTTAGGAGGAAGTAAAGCTTAGTCTATAATAGAGATATCAAAAGTCTAGATATAAAGTTTATAATAAATATTTGAATAGAGTACCTATAATTAGTAGTAATTAAACATCTCGAGATACTTAAATTATATATTAATAGTTATAAGGGCGTGAAAGCGTTAAAATATAAGAGTATGAGGATATAAGGTTATTATAAAAGGAGTTATTAGTTATATATTATTCATGAAAAGGTTAATACGGGGTAGGTATACTAGCTATAGCTATAAGGGGTTTAGCCCCGGATTAAGTAGTAGCTAGCTATAATAATTAGTAGGGGGTAGGAGGGTTGAAGTTATATTTCACGGGGTAATATATCTACTAATAGTTATAGTAGAAAGTAAGCTATTAGCCCCTTCTATATAAATCTTTTATAATATGATGCAATAATTATTTATAATACGAAGTATTAACAAAGGCTAATAGCTTACGTTTTATTATAACTATTGATAGATATATCACCCCTTAAAGTATAACTTTAACTTTCCTATTCCTCTACTAACTACTATAACTAGCTCCTAGTTAATCTAATGCTAAACTTCTTATAGCTATAATAGCTAGTATATTTACTTCATATTAACCTTTTTATAGATAGTAAATAACTAATAACTCTTTCTATAATTACCTTACACCTTTATACCCTTATACCCTTATAACTATTAATGTATAATTTAAATATCTCGAGATATTTAACTACTACTAACTATGAATACTCTATTTAAACCTTTTTATAACCTTAATATCTATAATCTTAATATCCCCTAAACTAAACTTTATTTAGTCCTAAGACGAAACTTTATACTAGTAATATAAAAGTTCTCTATTATTAATATAAGCTAATTTATAATTCGTATATAAGTATAGTAGGACTCGGCTTATTTGTGTTAGTAAATAATCATAATATATTGATCAAGTATAGCTAATATATAAATAATATTTATATAGATATAAATGTTTCTAGTATAATTAAATAGTTTTCAAAACCCTTATAATTATATTATTACATTACTTTAAAATATCTAGTACAAAGTATTGTAGTAAAGTACTAATATTCAAGTATTATTGAATTAAATTCTTAATCTCTAATATTATTAACTTAGTATAGTAGCTCGTAGGATAGCTAGATAACTTTCTGTTAAAGATCTATACATTACTTATTAATTATAGTATTTAGAATAGTTTCTCTAAAACCTAGTCTAATATACTAATAGCTTTAGTTATAATAATTATAGCTTATTATTTCTATACTTACTTTATAGTTTTTCTTCTATGAGTAGATGTATAGATTCTGAGAAGATTTTAGGTTTATTATAAAAATCACGGAAAAGTAATAGATTATGGAATACCTCATTTTTATATATTAAAATAGGTATTCTGTTTTATTCCATTTTCATAAAATCCAAAAGAGTTCTTAACCCTATAACCTTAGTAGTCACTTTTAACTATATATATTAAGCTTTAGCTTTAATGAAACTCTCCCCAACTATTACTATAAAGTTTCCTATTACTATAAAGTTATATATTCGAACTAGGAGTATAATGACTTACAATAATAAGTAGACTTATCACCGTCTTAACTAGTTATAAACTAGTATTAGCATAAATACTATTATTAAGTAAAAGTTATAGTGAAATCTATTTATAAGGTAAAGACCTTAGATACTATTCTAAGTACAAAGTAAAAGTAACTAAATAGTAAAAGAGACTATTAGAAGTAGTATTATTAGAGTTAATCTATAGTTAAAATTCAACTATTTAGTAATCTTATTAATATACATATTATAAATTAAATAGGTTTTATAAGATTTATAATTCCTAATTATTCAGATCATTAGGAGATACCTAATAGGACTTTATTCTTTCAGTTTATAAATATATCTTATACCTTGAATAATATTAAAAGTATTTTATTTAGTTATTTCATAGTAGAAAAGAAGAATATTGTTTATATAAAGTAGGATATAGATATTTGAACTCTGATTTGTAAATACATAGAGCTTTTCTAGGTATAGCTAGATATCTAATGATTTTAATATAATATAAAAAGCTTTATACTAAAAAAATATATCTTAAAACTTATAAAAGATTTATTTAAGTTTCATATAATGTCCTATAATTTTCAATCTATTTAGTAGTATAACTATTATTAGAGGTCTATTAAAGTTCTATATAGTAATGATAAGTATATCAATCATATTAAATTATAGAATCCTAAGGTTGAGTTATATTATAATTATTATAGTTATTTAAAACGTTTAGGTAACTAGTATTACTATATTTATAGTTTATAGTAGATTAATTGAATAGATACCTTTACATATATAAATCTTTATTTTATACTATTCTAAAAGAACTATCTGTATTTATCATATAAGTAAACGCTTGCTTAAAAAAGCTTAATTTTAATATCCTAGTAATCTATTTCTCACTAAATACCTTTTCTTTTAACTTTATAATTTTAAATCTTACTATTTTGATAAACAAAACTTAAATAATTCTAACAAATAATGATATCTTTCTAAATCTTTAGTAATATAACAAATTAATCGAAATATATTTAACGCTTAATAGAAGAATATTTCCTTAAGACTTTATTTTGAATAATAAACAAAACTATTATAAGATTAAAACTGTTTTTATCCAGCTTTTACTACTAATTAAGTAAAGAAGTTCTAGTAAAACTATCTTATTCATATTTTAAGAAATATAGAATACTACTATTATACTCTTTTAACGGTACTATATAATTATTCATATTAATCTCTAGCTTAACTTACTATTATTATCTATTCCTATATTATTAGCTAAATCCTTAAACAACTAAAAATTCTATCCTAGTTAGTTAAAGTCTAGAATTATATTTTTATTTTCTTTATATTAACTAAATAGATGTCCTAAAGTAATTACTTCTTTATTTAGTTAAAAGGAAAATCCCCTCTTAGCTAGCTAGATCTCTTAATTTAAATATATTATCTAGTTTTCTAATTATTAGTGTTTTTGTTAAATTCTAATTTTTACTTAGAATGGTTTCATCTTATTAATATTAATTAGAAACTTAAAGTAGTTCTATTAATTTTAATATTAAGTTTAAATATAGTTAGAATTGTTTTATTAATCTTCAAAACTAATTCTGAATTTAATTGAATATCCTAAACTATTTCTAGTACTAATATAATAGCTAATAGAAGAGAAACTTATTTATTAAATATTCTTACTATCGTAAAATCTCCAAGTATCTTTAAAATTAAGTTGTTTTCCTCTTTAATAATTAGCTTAACTAATGGTTTTATAACCTTCTTTATAAGTATTTCCTATAAATTCTATTTTAAACAAACTCTTATCCTATTAAATGGAATATCTTAAGTAATAATAAATTTATGAAAAATAAAAATCTCAATCCTTTAAAAAGTATGAATATTTAGAATATTACTTACAAAATATTAAACATATCTTTTTAGTTTAATCTTTAATAACGTTTATAAAATGTTTTACTCATAATATTTCTTAAGTAAAAGTACTTAATACCTAGGAATATAAATCTATCTCTAGTAAAATCATAAATCATAATACAAACTTAAAATATACTCTAGTATATACTAATAAAAATACTATTTATACCAAACTTCTTTAATTCTATATAGTAATCCCTAATTATTTTAAGTACTTAGAAATATATTATATAATATAGCTACTACTTAAATTAGTCTTATCTATAATTCAACAATAATCCTATGACGTTTTATATTTCTATCCCTTAAATAAC
The DNA here is from genome assembly GCA_004367215.1 of Colletotrichum trifolii. Classification (NCBI taxonomy): domain Eukaryota; kingdom Fungi; phylum Ascomycota; class Sordariomycetes; order Glomerellales; family Glomerellaceae; genus Colletotrichum; species Colletotrichum trifolii. The sequence goes on along the minus strand of RYZW01000166.1, from coordinate 84,381 downwards.
TCTTTCTCTTCTAGTATACTTATCTATTCTAATTAAATCTTTGATATAAAAGACAAATAACTTAAAATTAATCTTTTACTCTATTATTTACCTTTAGTAATTCATTGCTTCATGAATTACTATTACTACCCTTTTGATACTTTATTGAATTTTATAAATTGAGAAACCTCTCTATCTCTTATTTATCTTTGAAATATTATTAATACTTAGAAACCTGAATTATAAGTCTTATTGGATAGTATAAATATAAAAGATAAACCTAAAAACCTATCTTTAATAATAAATATTTAAGAATTACTTATGAATACCCTAGGGAAATTAAATAGATCCTAAGCAATTTGATAAAATAAGTAAATTAAATATAATTCTAAAGTTTATCTAAAAATAACCTATTAAGAATAAACTATTATATGATAGGAGTATTCTAATTACTTTAGTCTTATAATCTTTACACCCTAAGTATTAAAAATTAAATACTAAATAGTATTCTATCTAAAATATCTTGTTTTAAAAGTATTATATATAAAGATATAATAAATAAATAATACGGTATATAGTCTGAAAGTAGGTTGTTGAAAGGTATATCTTCTTCTAACTAGAATAAAGCGTCCGAATACGCTTAAATAGAATAGTAATATCTTATATAAGCTACTAGAGTCGAATAGTAGCTAGTAGAGTCGCATGGTAGCCTTAGTACTATACGTATTCTTATAAAAGATTATTAAATCTTAGTTCTAGGAAGGCTATCGTAAAATATAATTAAGAAAGTAAAATACTTAGAAATTCTAAAATAATACTAGAAATACTTAAATAAATCATAATATAGTTTTAAATAAGCTTATATTCGAAGAGAATAAGATAATACTTTTTAAATTACTACTTTACAATGAAAAAATAATTAATTAAACGAGATCTAAAATAATAATCTAGATTCATATATTACATCTTAGTTTCATTAGAAAATAAAACTTCTAAAATAACATTAGTATAGAATTGTTTATATAAGTAATATTATCTTGTGATAAATAAATAATATAGTATATAGTTTAAAACTAGGTTGTTGAAAGGTATATTTTATGTAAACTAGAATCAAGCGCTTAAACGCGTATAAATGGGATGTTCAGGCTTTATATAAACTAGTAGAGTTACACGGCAGCTTTAGTATTATATTTATTCTTATATACTCCCCTAGTAATAGAGTTACTAGAGATACCCTTATGTTATTTAAGTAATATACTAAATGGATAAAATAAGGTAAATAGTTTCTTAAAGTAAGTTTTTGAATAGTTAAATAAAAGAAATTGATAAAGTTGTTATAATCTATTATATATTTAATTGTTTCTGTTAGGATTAGTAAGAGTAATTAGTTAGTTCCTTTTCAAATTATTAGTTATTTGATTTTTCTATGTATTGTAAATAAATTATTTATTGTTTTTCTATTTACTAGCTTCCGTTTTTTCTTTTATATTAACATTTTTAAGAGTTTCTTTTTTATATTAATAGGTAGTATATTTTGTTAATATAGATTTCGTATACTAACTTCAAGTATAATGATATATATTAGTTATTACTGATATTTGAGCTATAATATAAGCCTTTCAAATTTATTGAGAAAGATATTAGTGAAACTAAGGATCCTATTATCAAAATTAAAAAATAAGTTATTAATATTGAGAATACTTCTATTATTGATCTTTCGGCGTGTTTGGACCTATACTATTTATTAAATAATACTATACCTATCTTTACCTATTATATCCCCAAACCCTAGTATATACTAGTTAACCCTAACCTAAAAAATAATAGAGAATTCATATTCGAAGTTATATGAACTACTTTTCAACTTTATTCACTTAGTAGGAATGATAATCTTATAACTCAAAACACTTTCTTTTATTTATTTTAAGAAACCTGTTTTATTTACCATTCTTTTATTTTCTTTATTTCTTATACTGAAATTAATAGCTACTATTTTCTTTTATCCTTTCTTACTATGAACATTTTTGTTATTCTTAGTAATTTTACTTAAGAATACTTTTTTTCTAAGATTTCTAGGTAAGTTATTAATACTAAGAAAGTTTATCTTTTTATTAATCTAAGTTTTAACTAATAGAATAAAGTTTATTTATTTTACTCAAAGCCTTTTATTTAGTTCTATTTTATACAAGTCTCTAATCTATAGGCATATTTATTATTATTTGTATTTTTTAAATTTGAAATATTAAAACTTAGTAGTATTGTAAAGAAGGCTACTACTTTAACAAAGAAGCCTACTACTACTACTAGTTCGAAATATCTTTATAATTATTTTAAAAAAGTCTTTACCCTAAAGCTTTTATCTAATAATAACAAAAATAATTTAGCTAGAAACGCTAAAGTTAAGAAAGAATAGCAGCTTAAACTTATCATTAATAAAGAGGAAGAGTTTGAGAATAATATAGATAAAGAGGAAAATAGAGAAAATATTATGAAAGTAGTTAAGCTTCCTAAGAGATATTTAAAAACTATAATTAGTATTTTAAGAAAATCTTTATGAATTAAAGGTTAGGAAATTCTATTAGAGAGTAATAATCTTAAATATTAGTTTAAGGTTACTAAATATTAACTTATAAAATTAGGTAAGAGGTTTATTATTTTAAAGGATAGTATAATTAAATCTATCTTTTCTAAGAAAGGTAAAATTACTAAAGAATATAATATCTATATCTTCTAGACAAAATGTATTAATGATGTATAGTTTATTTAAATTATTCTTTATATAATTCATAATTCGAGCTTTAATCTCTTTTTCCAAAGGTTCATTTTTATACTATTAGTATTAATAGTAAAGATTTAGTTTCGAATTATTATTATGAGTATCAAACTAGTTTAAGAGCTATATATCTTCTAGTTCTAAATAAAACCTATAAAGCTTTTATAAAATACGTAAAAGCTATATAGATTTGTTAATAAGGTCAGTATTTTAGCTTGTAACTTTCTTTCAAGTTTAACTTTTCTTAGTTAAAAAGTAAAACGATTAGTAATATAAAGAAGTTTATTTATCTTAAGCTATAGTTAAAGTAATAGAAAGATTTTGAAGTTGTTGTTATTAAGAGTAGAAGTTTTACTAATTCTACTATTAGAATTTCTATTATTGAAGTATTTTAATTTATTATTATTCTAGTCTTTTCAGTATTACTTTCTATTATTGTAGTATTTTAAGTATTATTTCTTATTTAGATATTTTCTACCAGGTTCTTTCCTAGGTTTTTAGTAATCTTAATTAAACTTCTTATTAAAAAGGTTTTGTTTCTTAGCTAGGTATAAAAGAGTTCAGAATTTATAGCTTTAGATATAGTATTTCAGCCATTAGTTCTAGTAAATATTCTCTACTTTCAAAATAAGCTCCTACTTCTATCTCTAGTTTAAGGGATTATAATTAATTCTTAATATTTCTTTAGGTTAATTTTTATCTATTAATTATTATTTCTTACTTATTTACTTAGAATTCTTAACTTGGGTAGTTAATTCTTAGCTAGATAAAAGCTTAGTTAGAGAACTTTATCTTTCATAAATAATTTAAGGAGTATCATTACTTTCTTTTTTTTTATATTACTATTATAAAGACTTTTTACTAAAAGTAATATAGGTCTAGATTATTTATATATATATTTAAGTAAATAGAGAATTACTTTAAAAAACCTCTTCTATTATTTTAGCTAACTTTAAGAGTTATATTTATAGATCTATAAAATTAAGAAGTATTTTAAATTATTTAAACTTTATTCAAATCAAATTCTTTATAAGCCTATTTACTTTTATTAAATCTATAAGTATATAGATTACTTTAAAACTATTTTAAGTATTCTTAGTATAGCTATATTTATTAAATATCTATATATTAAAGTTTCGTAGATAGGTGTTTGTTATTTAAGATTCCTAGTTTAATAATTTAGTAGTTATTATAATAGATTTTCCAAATATCTTTAAAGTTAAGTTCAATATCTTAAAATAATCTTTTTAGTATTATAATTTCTTCTAAAGTATATTTTAGGTTAAGAAGTTCTACTTTAATTATGAATATTATAATAGTATTCTATTAAGTAGCTTTCTATTAAATTAAGTTTCTAAATAGAGAGATAATATAGCTATAATCTAATTTTTAAGTTTCTTTATAGTTTGTAAATATAGGGGCTCTAGTAATTAAGAGTATTTAAAGTACTTTATTAATATTACCTGAGTTTCTAAATTATAATACTAAGAATCCTATTTTATAGAAATACTAAATAATTCAACTTATAGTATTTTAATATATTTAAGAAAGATTCCTAAAGTCTCTTAAAAGTAGAAATATATAAATAAGATATTTAGTAATATTATAATAGAACTATCAAATATTAAACTAACTTTTATCTAGGATATATAAATCTCTTAATATATATTTAAATTATTATTTATCATAAGAGTTATTACTAGAAGTAGTATTTTTAGAGTTAAGTTATAGTTATAATGAAAATATTAAGTAATTTTAGTAATATATATACTATGAATTAAGTGAATCTTATAATACTTATAGTTTCTAATTATTCGAGTTCTTAGGAAATGTTTCAAAGGATCTTATCTTTTAAGTTTATAAGTATATCTAATATTTTTAATAATCTCGAAAATATCTTTATTAGTTACTTTATAATATAAGAGAAAAATATTATTAATATAGAATAGGATATAGATATTTAAACCTTTATTTTTAAATAGATAGAACCTTTCTAAGTATAATTAGAAACCTAATTATTTAAATATAGTATAAAAAGCTTTATACTAAAGAAAGAATATATTTCGAAATCTATAAAAAATATATTTAAGTTCTATATAATACTTTATAACCTTAAGTCTATCTAGTAATTTATCTATTATTAGGCATCTTTTAAAGTCCGTTATAGTATTTAGAAATATATTAATAATATCAAACTATAAGACTTCAAGCTTAAACTATACTTTAGTTATTATAGCTACCTAAAAGCTTTAAATAACTAGTATTAAAATATATATAATTTATAATAAATCAACTAGTTATATATATTTATATATATAAACCTTTATTCTATACTATTCTTGAAAACTATTTTTTTTATAAGTAAAACCTTACTTAAGAAGAAGGGGCTTTATTTTAGTATTCTAGTAATCTATTTCTTACTAGGTACTTTTCTTTTTTAACTTTATAATCTTAGTTTTTATTATTTTAATAAAGGAGTTTTATAGTAGTTCTAGGAAGTTGGTAATACCTTTCTAAGTTTTTAGGAATATAACTAGTTAATTAAAATATATTTAAATTCTAGTAGACAAATGTTTCTTCTTTAATACTATATTTTGAATATTAAGAAGAATCATTAAAAGGTTAAGATTATTTCTATCTAGTCTTTACTATTAATTAAGTAAATAAATATTAGTAAAACTATTCTATTTATATTCTGACAGATATAAAATACTACTATTGTATTTTTTAAGAGTATTATATAGCTATGAATAGTAAACTCTAGCTTGATTTATTATTACTACTTACTCATATATCATTAGCTAGGCCTTGAAGTAGTTCAAGATCTTAACTTGTTTAATTAAAATTGAGAGCTATATTTTAGTCTTCTTTAAATTAATTAAATAGAAGTCCTGAAATAATTACTTCTATTTTTAGTTAAAATAGGTATTGTCTCTTAGTTAGCTAAATGTTTTACCTCAAATATACTATCTAGTTTTCTAGTTATTAGTATATTTTCTAAATTCCGATTTTTACTTAGGATTATTATATCTAGTTATTATTAATGAGAAGCCTAGATTAGTCTTATTAGTTGAAGTATTAGTTCAAGTATAATTAAACTTCTCTTATGAGTTTCTATGACTAATTCTAGGTTTAATTTAATAGCTGAAGCTATTTCTAGGACTAATAGGATAGCTAGTAAAAGATAAATTCCTCTCTTAAGTGATCTTACTATTCTAAAATCTCTACATATTTTAAAAATAAAGTTTTCTTTTTCTGAGTAATTAACTTAATTAGTAGTTTTAAAAACTTTTTATAAGTACTTTATATAAATTCTACTTTAAATAAAATCTTATCATATTAAATTTAATATTTTAAATATATGAGAATACGTATAGTAATAAAGCTGCTATACGACTCTACTAGCTACTATACAACTTAGGTAACTTATATAAGACATAACTATTATATTTATATATATTTAAATGCTTTATTCTAGTTAAAAGAAAATATACCTTTTAATAACTTACTTTTAGATTATATACTATATTAATTATGTTTTATAATTATAAGCTTAGTTATATTCAATTATCTCTAAACTACTTATAATTAATAAATATAAAAGAAATCTTTTTTAATCTATTTTATTTAGTTTTTTAACTTACTATTTAAAAATAATATATTTAACTACTAGTAGTCTCGATATAATAGTAAAGCTATTTAATAGCTCTAATTCTAACTATTAGTATATTATATTTCACTTCTATATAACTAGCTAAAATATCTAGTAATATATTAATCTAAATACTAAACCTATCTTTAATATCTTAGAAATACTTAAACTATTCAAATTTAACAAATATCTTAAACAAGAGAATATTATTTAAGAAAAAGCTAAAAGTATTATCCTTTATATATTTACTATTCTAGGGGTTTTTAATTACTATTTAGTAAATCTTAAGTTTTAAGTAATTTAATAATTTTACTATAAAGAGACTAAGAAATATTATAATATAATTTAGATATACGTTAATACCACTATTAATAATAGCCTTCTAATACCTATTTAGATAAAACTTCTTAATAATAATAATATATCTTTTTAAGTTTTCCTAAACATTCTAAAATAATAATATATCTAGAATAATTTAGTTATATAGTAATAAATTAGAATTAAGTATAAGAAAATCCTTAAGAAAACTAATTTAAATATTTATAGTATAGTATAGTATAATAAGTAATACGCTATCTACTTCTAAGTAGTTATATATAATATTCCAGAAATCCAAGACACCTTTATAGTTAAGGAGTAGCTTTAAATACTTACTTAATATATTATAACTAATTAGGTTATAATTTAATATTAAAATATTATCTTAATAGAAACTCTAAACCTTAAAATTAAAACTTCAGCTAAATATAGAGAGATCTTTATTACTTTATCTTATACTAAAAAGAGTTTATTAAAAAACTATAGTAAAATACTAGTTATCTTAGCTATTCTTATAGGAAAATTAGATATAACTTAAGCTAAACTAAAATACCTATATAATTATAAGAGCTACCTATACTTTCTAGAAAACTATAAATGTATTAAGTATACTATTACTAACTTATATACTAGATTTCCTAATATTTAGATATCTATTACTATTTAAAATAATATTATAAATAAGGTAAATAACTCTAAACTCTATATTTTATAATAAAAGTTAGCTAAAAAGGGTTAGTTAAATACTAAGGGGTATACTAGTAAAGCTAAAGAACCTCTTTTAGATACTATAAAAACTATACTAGTTCCCTTAACTAGTAGGTCTAATACTAACTATCTTTCTAATTTAATATATATTAGTATTAATCCTACTCTCTTTAAAAGATTATCTAAAGTTCCCCTAAAAATCTTCTTAATTACTTGAAAACTTTATATATTTTTAAGAAATTTGGTTTAATAGCTATAATGCAATCTATATTACTAATTTAATAGACTTTTTTAAGAAAGGATTTTTTAAATTTAGTAAAAGAATAGATTTAATTTAATATAATTTAGCTAATTTTCTTATAGTTAGATAAAGTAAGAGAACTATTAAGAATATCCTTAATAGTTTAAAGGGGAAGAATATACTTGATTTAACATTAGATAATATTATTTATATTAAAAACTTCTATACTACTCTTATCTTAGAAATACTACTTTTTAATAAAACTAAAATCTAGTATATAAGACTAGATTATACTTTTAAGTTTAGTTTAATTAAAAACTCTATTATTATAAGATAGTTACTAAGAAAGTATAATTTTACTTTCCCCGAATATAAGCCTATCTTGAACTATTTTATAGTTTATTTAAATACTTCTAGTATTATTTAAGAATTACTAAGTATTCTATTCTTTTAACTATATTTGAAAATAGTACTCTTAGAACTAAAATCTTATAATATTTATATATAATATTTTTAAGTAGGATACTTAAAATAGACTATTCTTAAAAATTTAATTTTTAATATTCAAGAGGTGAAAATTATAAGACTAAGATAAGTAGACTATTTTTACTATATAATAATTTATTCTTAATAGGTTATTTCTAGATAAACTTTAGAGTTATACTTAGTTTGTTTATTTGATTATAATATTTAGGATTTATTTAACTTTTTTAAGGTATATATGTATAGCTCCTAGGCTCTTATTATTAAAGATAAATTTTCAGGCATTCTCCTTTTATTTATATTATTTAATAAAACCTATAATTTAATTTTTTAAGTATTGTTAATACTTGAAAAAAAGGTAAAGAAATAGAGAACTTTTTAATTTATAAAATTCAATATAATATTGGAAACGCAATAATAGTAATTAATAGAGAAACTAATTACTAGAGATATATAATAGAATAAAGAATTAATTTTAAACTATTTCTTTCTTATACTAAAAAGCTATTTAAAGCAAGTAAGTATATTAGAAAAGAGCTAATTACTTAAAATATAAAAGTATAAGAAACTATAGGATTACTACTTAAACTATAAGTAAAGTTAATTTAAGTAATAGCTATACTATATAATATGCTTCTAAATATTCGAAATAACTAGAAATTACTATATAAATTTAAAAAAGCCTAGTACAAATAATATTTTCATTAGTAAATACTAGAGTATACTTTAAGCTTTTATCGAGATTTATAACTTTACTAGAGATAGATTTATACTTATAGTTATTAAGTATATTTATTTAAGAAAAATTATAAATAAGGTATTTTAAAAAAGTTATTTAAAGTTAAACTAAAAAGATATATTAGATACCTAATAAGCTATATTCTTAAGACTTATAATTTATATAAAATCTAGATCTTTACTTTTCAGAGGATTATAATTATTTTAAATATGAAATTTGATAAGATAAGATTTTATTTAAAGTAAAACTCGCGTGAAATATTTATAAAAGAAGTAATAAAACTACTAGTTAAGTTAATTACTAAAAATAAAGAGGACTTTATTTTTAAAATATTTAGAGATTTTAAAGTAATAAAAATACCTAATAAAAAGGTTTTTTTTACTAGTTACTTTATTAGTACTAGAAATAGCTTAAAATATTAAACTAAACTTAGAATTAGTTTTTAAAACTAGTATAAAAGATTTAATAAAATTTAAACTAATACCTAAACTAGTAAAACTAGTCTAGGTTTCTAATTAAGAATAACTAGATATAATAATTCTAAGTAAATATTAGAGTTTAGGAAATATACTAATAACTAGAGAACTAGATAGTATATTTAAAATAAGAAATCTAAGTAATTAAGTAAGGATATTTACTTTAACTAAGAATAGAAATAACTATTTTAAAACCTTTATTTAGCTAATTTAGAGTAACCCAAAATATAGTCCTAGATTTTAATTACTTAAGTTAAGATTTTTAATTATTTAGGAACTAGGCTAATAATATAAGAATAGATAATAATAGTAGTTAGAGCTAGAGATTACTATTAGTAACTATATAATACTTTTAAAAGAATATAATAGTAATATTTTATACTTTATAAAGCATAAATGGGATAGTTTTACTAATATTTATTTACCTAGTTAGTAGTAGGGGCTAGATAAAATTAGTTTTAACTTTTTAATAGTTTTCTTTATTATTCAAAATATAATATTAAAAAAGAAAGATCTTTCTATTTAAATTCGAATATATTTTAATTAATTAGTAATATTACTAAAATCTTAGAAAAATATCGCTAATTTACTAAAACTACTATAAATATCTTTTATTAAAATAGTAAAAGCTAAATTTATAAAGTTTAAAGAGAAAAGTACCTAGTAAGAAATAGATTATTAGGATACTAGAAATAAGCCTTTTCTTCTTAAGTAAGTTTTTACTTATAAGATAAATATAGAAAGTTCTTTAGAATAGTATAAAGTAAAGATTTATATATACAAAGATATTTAGCTAGTTAATATATTATAGATTATATATATAATAGCCCTAGCTATTTAAATATTTCAGGTAATTATAGTAAGTATAGTATAATTTAACCTCAAAATCTATTAATTCAATATTATTAATAAATTTCTTAATACTAGAAATAATCCTAATAGATTTCTAATAATTATTAAGCTACTAGATAGATTTCAAATTATAAAGTATTATACTAAACTCAACTATATTTTTATAGACTTTAAAATATACTTAGTTTCTAGTATAAGATTTTTCATATTACTTTTAAGTTATTAGGCTTCTAGTTATACCTAGAAAAGCTTTATTTATTTGAAAATAAGAGTTTAACTATCTTTCTCTTATCCTATATAGATAATATTCTTCTTATATATTATAAGGTAACTAAAAAAGAAGTTTACGAAATTATTAACAATATCAAGAATACTTATAAATTTAAAGAATAGGGTTTTATCGAATGTTTCCTAGGGGTTTAAATAGTTCAAGATTATAAGAATTGAAAGATTTACTTAATTTATAATATATATATTACTAAGATTACTAAGTACTTTAATCTTAACTATAGCTTAACTCTAATAATACTACTTCTAATAATAACTTTTATAGTAAATCCTAGTAAAGTTATATTAAAGGAGATTTATAAATACTAGATAAAAATTAGTTTAATTCTTTATATTTCTATTATAATATAACTAGATATCTTATTTATATATTTTCTACTTTTAAAATATTTCACGAATCTTTCTTAAATATATATAGATATTATAAACTATATAATTTAGTATTTCTATAAGATAAGATTTATAGTACTATAATTTAGAAGTTTAAGAAGTATTAATAAGATATTTTAAATATTTTTAATTACTAGAAATATTTTATTTATAGACTATAAAGAGAATTAAAGATTAAATTATAGTTATANAAATTAAGTTATAGCTATATTATTTCTCTATTTAGAAGACTAATCTAATAGAAAGCTACTCAATAGAATACTATAATAATATTAATAACTAAAGTAGAGTTTTGTAACTTAGAGTATACTTTAAAAGAAGCTATAATACTAAAAAAAACTATTTTAAGATATTAAGTTTAATTTAAGAGATATTTAGAAAATCTACTATAATAACTACTAGATAATTAAACTAGTAATCTTAGATAATAAATATTTATTAACTAGATTTTAATAATTAGATTTCTAATAGATATAGCTTTATTAAGAATACTTAAAAGGAATCTTTAAAGTTATTTATATATTTATAGATATAATACTAGTAAATAGACTTATAAAGAATTTAACTTCGGTAAAATTCAAATAGTTTAGAATACCTTTTAATTTTATAGATCTATAAATAATATTTTTAGGCTTTGCTAAAATAATAAAAGAAACTACTTAAAGCTTTTTCTCTATTGATTTAAATAATATAATCAAAGTAAATTAAAGTAATTTGTATATTTAATAGAAAATCTCTATAGTGGTAATAGATAAGGTAAGAGTATATTAGAATTCTTCTAATTACTTAGGGGGAATAAAACTCTTAAAATAAACTTTTATCTAGCTAAATACTAAAAACTGAAATTCTAAACTTTAAAGTAAGTAAGTAGTTATAATAAGTATATAGAAATTAATACTAAAACCCTAAAGAGAAAATAAGCTTAAGCCTAAACTAAAAGTAACTACTTAAAACTAGGAATATAACTATAGTTATAAGTTTTAAATATTCTAAGGACTAGTTAAGATATATTATAAGTTTTAAATATTCTAAGACTTAGCTAAAGTATAGGAAATTTACTAACTAGGGAGCTTATTACTATTACTAAAAAGCTAAGGATATAATTACTTAAAACTAGCTAGGGGGGTAATATAAACTAAGAAGCTTAAATAGGTTAGGATATCTAAGTTAGAAAAAGTTATTTAGTAATAGGAATTTTAGTAGTAGATTCTAGGTTACTTCTATTTTTAATATAATTAGCTTTAAAGTTTCTTTATTATTATAATTATAACTTGAAATAAGTAAGTTTTTTTATATTACTAATTTTCCTATTTTTTAACTAGAAATAATTGGATTTAAATAAAAAGTCTTAGGTTAAAATATTTACTTTATTAGTATCGGGGATCTTGAGAATATCTAAATAACTTTGAAATACTTTATAAATTTAATTAGAACCTAGTATATAAATAATCTTTAAATTATTCTTATACTAGTAGTATTAATTAGAAACTAAATCTCGGCTACTAATATTAATAGTATAAAGATAGGAGGTTCATAAAAAGATAAAATTAGAATAATATACTATATAAAAGATAATTTAAATTAGTTATAAATCTCTAATAGGTTTTATTTAGAATAAGTAATTCTTATACTTTTTAATAATCTTACTTTTCTTAGTAAAAGTAAATTTAATAGAAGTCTTTTTTAGAATAGTAGATTTATATTAGGTTTAGTAAATTAGTATTTAATAGTTTCTAGCTAATATTTAAGATTACTTATTTCTAATAAAGTTTCTTAGTTTCTAATCTAAGAGGATTTATATATTATACTAGTAGTTATCTTTATATATTTCTTAAGTAATTTAGCTACTACTTCATTATCTTTATTACTATTTCCTTTTTTATTAATAATAGCTTTAGGTATTCTATCTTTATTACTAGTAGGATTAGGTATTTCTTCTTTTTCCTTAGAATTATTAACTAAATTATCTTCTTTATTATTAGAAAAAAGCTTTAGAGTAGTAGTTTTTCTTAGATAACTATAGAGATGTTTTAAACTAATACTAGTAGTAGGATCTTTAGATAAAGTAGTATTTCTCTTCGTAATACTACTTAATTTCAGTATTTTAGTAAGTTTAGGGGGTAGTAATAGATATTTAAGTAAATTAGGAAGATTTTTAAAATATAACTAAATAAATAATCTTAGTTAAATAACTTATTTTTATACTAATTTAAGAAGTTTAAGGTATTAATAGGGCTTTATTTTTTAATAGAATGAACTTAGGCTTAAATTTTAGAGATTAAATATTTTTAGATAAAATTACTAATAAGAATAAGTATTTAAATGGAGAGAGAAGAATAAAAAAAAGAAATAATAATCAGATATTTTAAATAAGAAATAATTAGATAAGAACTACTAGAGAAAGAAAACCTCTTAAAAAGAATATAGAAAATTATTTTAGGTCTATAACTTATGATTTTTATTAGGCAAATAAGAGTAAAAATACCTAAAGTAACTTTAGACTATAATTCTTAGTTATTTTTTAGACTAAGATTAAAAAATAATTATTCTAACTCGAAGATATAGCTAGTAAATACTAGTACTAGATTATTAATAGAAGAGGATATAAGATACTTTGAAAGGTTACTAGTAATATTATAATGTTTCGGAATAGGTATAATAGTATTATACTTAATAAACTTAAGACGTTATTCTTATAATTAGAATATTAATAATAATTTATATATATTATTATACCTAAAGCTAATATATAGAATTCATATTATTAAAATATATTACTTATAAGTAAAAGAGTAACTATCAAAAATATAAGTATAGAGAAGAAGAAAGAAATCTAGTAAGTGAAAAATTAATAAATAATTTATTTATAATATATAAAAAGATCGGATTACTAGTAATTTTAGAAACAGTAGACTAATTACTTTCACTGATACTTAATAAAGATAGTTAAATATATAATAAATTATAATGATTCTATTAATTTCTTTTATTTAGATACTAGAAGATCTATTTCAGGAACTATTTGCTTTATTTTATTTATTTAGTATATCAGTTAAATAATATAAGGGTATTATCATTATATTTTATTTTATTTATTTAGTATATCAGTTAAATAATATAAGGGTATCTCTAGTAGTTCTACTACTAGGGGGGTATATAAGAGTATGTATAGTACTAAGGTTATTATATAATTCTGCTAGCCACTATGCAACTTAGGTAGCTTATATAAGATATGACTATTCTATTTATACACATTTGAACACTTTATTCTAGTGAGAAGAAAATATACCTTTTGATAACCTACTTTTAGACTATATACTATGTTATTTATTTATTACAAAATAATAAGAACCTTTTAAAAAGTAGAAATCTAGATCCTATAAAGGTTATAAGTATTTAGAATATAGTCTATTAAGTATTTAATATATTTTTTAAGTTTAAATTTAAATAATATTTTCAAAATCTTTCATCTAAAATACTTTTTAAGTAAGTATATTTAATATTTATAAGTATAAATCTATCCCTAGTAAAACTTCAAGTTTTCATAAAGGCTTAGAGTATACTCTAGTATTTACTAGTAAAAGTACTATTATACTAAATCCTTTTAATTGTATATAGTAATCTCTAGTCATTTTAAATACTTAGAGATATATTATATAATATTGTTACTACTTAAGTTAATTCTACTTATAGTTTGAGTAATAGTCCTATAGTTCTTTATATTTTTATTCCTTAGGTAATTAGTTTTTGTCTAGTATACTTACTTATTCTAACTAGCTTTTTAGTATAAGAGGGAAATAGTTTAAGGTTAATCCCTTATTTTATTATTTATTCCTAATAACTAGTTTCTCTATTAATTACCATGACTATTCTCTTAATATTGTATTAAATCTTATAAGTTAAAAAGTTTCTTTATGTTTTTACTTATCCCTTAAATATTAATAATATTTAAAAGACTAAGTTATAGGTTTTATTAAGTAGTAGAAATATAAAGAATAAGCCTGAAAGTTTATCTTCAGTAATAAATACCTAGGAGGTATTTATCAATATTTGAAGTTAGTTAAATAGATCCTAGGTAATATAATAAAATAAGTAAACTAAATATACTTCTAAAATTTATCTAGAAATAACCTATTAAGAGTAAGCTAGTATATAATAAAAATAATCTAGTTATTCTAGTGTTATGATCTTTACCCCCTAAATATTAAAAACTAAATATTTACGAATAATCTATATACAATATTCTACTTAAAAGTACTAAATATAAATATTTTTAGACTTTAGCTTTAGGAGAACTATTCTAAGGTATAATTAAGAGAGTAGAATATTTAGAGATTCTAAGATAATACTAGAAATATTTAAGTAGAGTATAAAATAGTTCGAAATAGGTTTATATTTAAGTAAAATAAATTTATACTTTCTAAGTAATTATCTGATAATAATAGAATACTTAATTAAGTTAAATCTAAGATCATAATCTAGTTTTATATATTAGATCTTAGTTTTGTTAAGAAATAAAACTTCTAAGATAATCTTAGTATAGAAGATCTTAATATAAGTAATATTATCTGATATTAAATCTGGTATATTCTTCCTATTTAGACTATTAAGGATTTTCTTAATAATTCTCTTATTTTACTTAATTATAGAGACGTTGGCTAAACTATATTAAACTAAATCTAGTCCCTCGCTAAATTGAAAAGATCTTTTCTCAAAAAAGTCTATTAAATTAGTAATTTAAATTACTTTATAACTATTAAAGACTATATTCTTCAAAAGTATATAAGGTTTTGAAATAATTAAGAAAACCCTTAAAGGGATTATAAGTAACTTTTTGAAAGGAATAAGATTAATATTTATATATATTGAGTTAGAAAAGTAATAGTTATTATTAGACTTACTATTTAAAAGAACTAATTTAGTTTTTAAGGTATCTAAAAATATTTCTCTAGCTTTATTAATATACTCCTTAAAGTTTAACTTTTTGTTGTAGCTAGTTTCTAGTATAAAATATAAAGTTTAGAGTTATTTACTTTATTTATAATATTATTTTAAATAGTAATTATTATCTAAATATTAAGGAATCTAGTATATAAGCTAGTAATAATATATTTGATATATTTATATTCCTTAGAAGAATATAGGTAATGTCTAGAGTTATATGAGTATTTTAATTTAATTTGAGAAATATCTAACTTTCCTATAAGAATAACTAATATAAATAGTACTTTACTATAGCTTTTATTAGACTTTTATTACTATAAAATAAAACTATAAAGATCTCTCTATACTTTATTAGAGTTTTAATATTAAAGTTGAAAATTTCTCTCCTAACAATATTCTAGTACTAGGTTATATCCTATTTCGGCGAAATATATTAAGTAAATATTTAAAACTATTCTTCAACTATAGAAAATCCCTAGATTTCGGAATTCTAATATATAAGTATTTAGAAATAGATAGTATACTACTTATTATACTATACTAGACTAGAAATATTTAAATTAGCTTTCTTAAGGATTTTACTATATTCAACTCTGACCTATTATTATATAACTAAATTATTGTAGGTATATTAATATTTCAGAATTCTTAGAATAGTTTAAAAAGAATATTATTAAAATGGAAGAGTTTTATCTAACTAAATATTAGAAAACTAATATTAATAGCAGTATTGACTTATATCTAAATTCTATTATAATACTTCTTTATCTCTTTATAATTAAATTCTTAAACTACTTAAAGTTTAAAACCTATTAAGTAATAATTAGAAGTCTTCTTAGCTTTAGGAGTATAGAGGTCAATACCTATACTTTTCGATTAAGCAGTATTCTCTTATTTAAGGTATTAATTAAAGTTGAATAGATTAATTAACTTTATAATATTAAATTTAGGTTAAATATCTAAGTTAATATATTTCTAAATATCTTAGCTAGTTATATAGAAATATAGTATAATATGTTAACACTCAAAGTTAGAGCTATTAGATAGCTTTACTATTATATTAGGCCTACTAGTAGTGGAGTATATTATTTATTAATAAAATAGATTAAAAGAAATTCCCTTTATATTTATTAATTATAAGTAGTTTAGAAAGGAATTGAATATAACTAGATATATAACTATAATAAATAAATAGTATGGTATATAATTCAAAAGTAGGTTGTTGAAAGGTATGTCTTATTTAAACTAGAATAAAGTACTTAGTTGTATATAAACAGGATATTTAGGCTTTATATAAGCTAGTAGAGTTACACGGCAGCTTTAGTGCTAAACCTATTCTTATATATTCAATATTAAATCTAGTATACTGTTCTTTTTTAGACTATTAAAAGTATTCTTGATAATTCTCTTATTTTACTTAGTTATAGAGAAATCAACTAATTTATTTTAAACTGTATCTATCTCTTTATTTAACCTGAAGTCTTTTTTAAAAATAAATTATATTGAATTAGTAATATAAACTACTTTATAACTATTGAGAATAATATTCCTTGAAAAGAAGTAAAGTTTTCAAATAGTTCAGAAAACTCCTAAGGGGATTATAGCTAAGCTTTTAAGAA
Organism: Colletotrichum trifolii; assembly: GCA_004367215.1. Classification (NCBI taxonomy): domain Eukaryota; kingdom Fungi; phylum Ascomycota; class Sordariomycetes; order Glomerellales; family Glomerellaceae; genus Colletotrichum; species Colletotrichum trifolii. The sequence goes on along the minus strand of RYZW01000166.1, from coordinate 66,919 downwards.
GAATAGCATTAATACTTATATATATTAAGTTAAAGGGATAATAGCTACTATTAGATTTACTACTTAAAAAGTTATTTTAACTGTTAACATATCTAAAAATATCTTTTTAGCTTTATTAGAATATTTCTTAGAGTTTAACTATCTCTTTTGAACTAGTTTCTAGTATACAATATATAACTTAGAATTTTTTACTTTATCTAGAATATCATTTCAAATAGTGACTATTATTCAAATATAAAGGAATCTAATATATAAACTTCTAATAGTATACTCAAAATACCTATAACTTTAAAGAAAGTATAAGTAACTTCTGAAATTATATAGGTCTTTTGGTTTAGTTTAAAATATATCTAGTTTTCTTATAAGAATAATTGATATAAGTAGTATTTTACTATAGCCTTTTCATTAAATCTCTATTAATATAAAATAGAACGAAAAATATTTCTCTATAATTAGTTAGAATCCTAGTTTTAAAGTTTAGAAGTTCTCTTTTTATAATATTCTGATACTAGGCTATAGTTCAACTAGACGAAATATATTAATTAAATGTTTAAACTTCTTTTTCAATTATAAGAATTCCCTAGATTTTAGAAATCTAATATATAACAACTTAGAAATAGATAGCATACTACTTATTATACTATACTAAGCTAGAAATATCTAAATTAAGTTTCTTGAACATTTTCTTATATTCTACTCTAACTTAATACTATATAATCAACTTATTCTAAATATATTAATATTCAGGAATTCTTAGAAAAGCCTAAAAAGAAATATTATTATTATCAAAGAGTTCTATTTAGATAAGTATTAGAAACCTATTGTTAAATGTAATTTCAACTTATATCTAAATTATATTATAATATTCTTTTATTTCTTTATCATTAAACTCTTAAATTACCAAAAGCTTAAAATCTATTATATAATAGTTAAAAATAACTTTAATCCTAAGAATAGAGATCTTAGTATTTATAATCTTCTATTCAATAGTATTCTCTTTGTTAATCTATTTATTAGAATTAAATAGATTAATTACTTTGAAGATATTAAAATTAGGTTTAATAAATGCACTAAATTCTTTCTACATATCTAAGCTAGTTATATAGAGTTATGATATAATATACTAATAGTTGAAATTAGAGTTATGAGATAGTCTTACTACTATATTAAAGCTACTAGTAATTAAACATACTATTGTTAAGTAATTTATTAAAGAACTAATAAATTGAATTAAAACATATTTCCCTTATATTTATTAATTATAAGTAGACCCGCTTGACGTAGTAGTTTAATATCTAGCTAGCTCTTACTATTATAGCAAGAGTAGTAGGTTCAAATTCTATAGTAAGTAAGTATAACTAGTAAGTATATATATACTTTCTAATTATATAAACTATATAGTAATTACTACTAGCTATTAGTTCTTACTACTTACTATTAATAACTAGTAACCATTAATAGCTACTAATAAGTATTACTAGCTAGCTAGTATTAGTATTATATAACTACAATCCATAAAGAGTAACTATAACGGATAGGCCTATACTTTCCCTATTTATTATCTATTATATTAACTAACTATACCTTACTACCTGAGGTTTTCTCTATATAACGGTTCCTCAGAACTAGTAGTATCTAGTAGGTAAATAAGGTAAAGTAAGAGCTGATAACTGGGTGTAACTACTTTTAAAAGGTCCCGGAGAAGCATGTAACTTTAAATAGATCAGAGACTTTTAATATAACTATATAATTAATTATAGGTAGTTTAGATATAATGAAATATTACTAGGCTTATAACTATAATAAGTAAATAATATAATATATAGTCTGAATATAAACTATTAAAAGTATATTTTCATTTAAACAAGAATAAAATACTTAAATATGTATAAATAGAATAATCAAGCTTTATATAAACTAGCAGAGTCGTATAGCAGCCTTAATACCACACCTATTCTTATATATATTATTATAATTATATTAAACATCTTTAATCTATTGAAAATTATATTTTTAGGAACCATTCAAAAGAACAATACCTAGTAGTTAGCTCTTACTTTATATATCCTATAGATAAAACTAAAACTAAGGAACCGTTGAAATAGAGGGAACTTTTAGTAGTAATATTATAGTTAGTGAATACCATAGCTGATTGATAGAAAATATATAAAGGCTTATATCTATCTATTATAACTACTTTTTATAAGATTATAATTATATAATACTAAATACTAGCTAGTTAGTAGTACTTATTACTAGCTATTAATAGTGACTAGCTATTAATAACTAATAGTAAGATATAATAGCTAGTAATAGTTACTATAAAGTTTATATAACTAGTAAGACTAGTTATAGGTACTTACTATAGGGTTCGAACTTACTACCTTTACTATAAAACAGTAAGTGCTAGCTAGATGTTAAACTACTATGTCAAGTAGGTCTAACTAAATATATATAAGTATTAATTTAACTTTTTTTTAAAAGATTAACTATGATTTTACTAAAACAAATCTTATTAACTATTTAAAAAGTTTACTTATTTTTAAGGAATATCGTTTTTAATAGTAATAAAGGAATCTATACTACTAATTTAATATATTGGTTAAAAGAAAAGTCTTTGAAGTCAGGTAAAGAATATAAAAATAGTGTAATATAATACATTTGTGTTTTTATAGTTAAATAAAATAAGGAGGTTATTAAAAATACTTTTAATAATCTAAAACAGAAGAATATACTAGATTTAATATTAGACAATATTACTTATATGAAAGGCTTGTATATTTATATTATTTCAGAAGCTTTACTTTTTAATAAAACTAAGATCTAGTATATAGGACTAGACTATATTTTTAAGTTTAGCTTAATTAAATACTTTATTATTATAAAATAATTTTTTTAATAAAACTAAGATCTAGTCTATAAGTCTAGATTATATTCTTCAATCTAGCTAAATTAACTATTTCATTATTATAAAATAGTTATCTAGAGAATATAAATTTATGTTCTTTAAATAGAAGCTAGTTTGAAACTATTTTATAATCTTTTTGAGTAATCTAAGTATTATCCTAGAATTTCCAAGTATAATCTTCTCTTAATTATATTCTAGAATAGTCTTTCTAGAAATAAAGTCTAAAAATACTTATATATAGTATTTTTAGATAGGATATTTTAGATAGAATGCTCTTAAGTATTTAGTTTTTACTATTTAAAAAGTAAGAATTATAAAATTAAAAAGCCTAGACTATTCTTATTATATAAAAACTTATTTTTAATATATTAATTCTAGATTAACCTTAGAATTATTTAGTTACTTTTATTCTATACCTAGAATAGTATCTAAGCTCTTCACCCTATATATAGATTTACCTATAAATCTTACCTAATACCAGTATTCATGTTAATACTAGTTTATAATTAGTTAAAATAGTAATGAAATTACTTATTATTATAGATAATTATACTCCTAGTTCTAATATTCAACCCTATAGTAGTAGAAGACCTCGTATTAATAGTTAGGGAAAGTTTTATTAAGACTAACTAAGACTTGATATATATAGGTAAAAATAACTACTAAGGTTATAGGGTTAAGAACTTTTTTAAACTTCTTATAAATAGAATAAAATAGAGTATTTATTTTAAGATGTGAAAGCTAAGTATTCTGTAATCTATTACTCTTCTATAACTATACTTTTATAATAAAACTAAAATCTCCTCAAAATCTATATAGTTATTTATAAGAAGATAACTATAAGATAAGTATAGAGATATCTAGCTATAACTATTATAATTAAAGCTATTAGTATATTAGACTAAGTTTTAATAAAATTATTCTAAATACTATAATTAAAAAGTAATTTATAGATATTTAAAAGAAAATTATCTAGTTATCCTATAAGCTACTATATTAAATTAATAATATTAGTAATTAAGTATCGATTAGATAATATCCTAATATTAATACTTTACTATAATATTAATTATTAGATACTTTAGAGTATTATAATATTATAATAATAGGGATTTTAAAAACTATCTAGCTATACTAGAAATATCTATATCTATATCAATATTATTTATATATTAACTATATTTGATATATTAAAATTATTTACTAATAAGAATAGGCTAAGTTCTACTATACTTATATAGAAATCGTGAGTTAACTTATATTAGTAGTAGAGAACTTTTGTATTAGTAGTATAAAATCTTATCTCGGGGGTAGGTAAGGTTTAGTAAGGATATTAAAGTCGCGTTCTCGTCTTAGGAGTAGGTAAAACTTAGTCTATAATAGATATTAAGGTTATAGATATCGAGGTTATAATAAATATTTGAATAGAATACCTATAATTAGTAGTAATTGAATATCTCGAGATATTCGAATTATATATAGCTGTAAGGGTATAAGGGTATGAGGGTATAAGGTTATTGTAGAAGGAGTTATTAGTTATTTATTATCTATGAAAAGGTTAACGCAGGGTAAATATACTAGCTATAGCTACGAGGGGTTTAGCCCCGGATTAACTAGGGGCTAGCTATAGTAGTTAGTAATGGGGGTAGGAGGGCTAAAGTTATACTTTAGGGGGTAATATATCTACTAATAGTCGTAGTAGAGAGCAAGCTATTAGCCCCTCTTTAACCTTAGAATTATGATAAGTTTATATATTTTATTATATTCCTTAGAATCTATTTAAACCTTTAAATATTTATTATTCAAAATGAAAGGTTTATTGCTTATATTAATATTATGTAATATAACTTATAATTTAGTCTTCTAAATAATAATAATATCTAAGAGATAAGTAAAGAAATAGAAAAAGCTTTTAATTTATAAGATTTAATAATATATCAAAGAATAGTAATAGTAATTAATAGAGAAACTAGGTATTAAAAATAGGTAATAGAATAAAGGATTAATCTGGAGTCATTTATTCTTATACTAAAAAACTAGTTAGAAGAAATATATACATCAGAAAAAACTAATTACTCAAAAAGGAAAAATATAAGGAATTATAAGCCTATTATTTGAATTATAAATAACATCAATTTCAACAATACCTATACTATATAATATATTTCTAAATACTTAAAATAACTATAAACTACTATATGGAATTCAAGAAAGTTAGTATAAGTAATATTTGTATTAGTAAATACTAGAATATATTCTAATTAGTAATTGAGATTTATAATTTTATCAAAAATAGATTTATCTTTATAATAATTAGATATACTTATTTAAGGAATACTATCAATAATATATTCAAAAAAGGGTATTTAAAGTTAAATTAAGAGGATATAATAGATACTTAGTAAGCTTTATTCTAAACAATTTTAATTTCTGTAGAATCTAAGGTTTTAGCTTTTCAAGAATTACTATGATTTAAAAGATTAACTTTAATAAAACAAAGTCTTATTCCAAATAAGGTTTATATAAAGTATTTATAAAAGAAATTATACAATTACTAGTTAAGTTAGTTACTAGATAATAGGAGAACTCTATTCTTACAATACTTAGAGCTTTTAAGATAATAAGAATACTTAGTAGAAGGATTTACTTTCGACTAATTATCTCATTCATATTAAAAGTAATTTAACATATTAATTTAGGTTTAAAATCAGTTTTAAATACTCATAAAAGAATTTTAATTACATCTAAATTAATATATTTAAACTAATAGAACTCCTGTTTAACGTAGTGGTTTAACGTCTAGCTAGCCTTTACCGTTTTAAAGTAAGACTAATAGGATCGAATCCTGCGTCGGGTAACCACGATTAGCGTTCCTACTAGTTATATAAACTATATAGTAACTACTACTTACTATTAGCTCTTACTAGTAACTATTAATATTAATAGCTAGTAACTATTAATATTACTAGCTAGTAATAGGTACTACTAGCTAGCTAGTATTAGTATTACGTAACTATAATCCTGTATTAAGTAACTATAATAGATATAGGCCTATATTTTTCTTTTATATATATATTTTCTATATTTATTAACTATCGTATTTACTAACTGTATTTTACTACTTAAGGTTTCTTCTATTTAAAAAGAGTTCCTTAAAACTAGTAGTATCTACTAGGTATATAAGGCAAGAGCCGACTACCGGGTATAGCTTCCTTTATCAAGTTCCCGAGAAATATATGACTTTGAATAGATTAATGATTTTTAATTCAACTATAAACTAATAGAACTACTTTAGATTTCTGATTAATATCAGCTAGATAAAATAATTTTAAATACTTTAAAAAAGAGTAGAATTCAAAAAATATATTAATAATTAGAAAGCTAGATAGTATATTTAAAGTAAAGGATCTAGTTAACTAAGAAGAAATATCTTTTTTTAAATAAATATAGAAATAATTATTCTAAGAGTCCTGTTTAACTAATTTAGAGAAAACTAAAATAAGATTCTAGATTTTAACTAATTAGAATAGAACTTTCAATTACCTAAGAACTCGGTTAATAGTATAAGAATATATAATAATAGTAGTCTTCGCTAGAAAGTAATATTATAGTTACATTAAAAATCTCTAAACTACTTAAAGATATATATTTCTTGGCAATCCTATAGAAGAAACTATACCTAGTAGTTAGCTTTTGCTTTTTAAACCTTCTAGATATTACTAATACTAAAGAAGAATTTGAATAGAGGAAACTTTAGGTAGTAAGATATTATTAATTAATATAATAGCTAATAAATATAGAAGATATCTATAAAGGAGAAACAGGTATAAAGTTATATCTATTATAATTACTTGTTATAAAATTATAATTATATAATATTAATACGAGCTAGTTAGTATTAGAGTTATAGCTAAGTCTATTACTCTATTTAGAGTTATAGCTAAGTCTCCTATTTATTCTATATTCTATGCCTCTATATAAAAAGGTATTAAAAAGCTTAAGTAATGTCTGAATATTCTTATAATCCAATATTTTCTATTTGATGTAGAAAGCTTATTTTTAGAGTTTAGGTTCTATAACTTATATTAATTACACACTAAATTAGTTAAAGTTTAATATTAGAATATCTGATATTTAAGTTTTCAATAGCTTATGCATTTCGGAGCTTTAAATATTCTATATAATATAAAGTTAACCTTTCTGAAAATAAATTCTATTTTAGTTATATAGATAACGAAGTTCCTTACTTCTATAGAATCCGAACTTTTTATTTTTACTACTATTTCTACTAATACTAGTACTATTTTTAGATATTATTTTGAATTCTTTATTCTTTTATAGTTAGTAGTTATATTATTCCTTTAACTTATTACTAGTACTTTAGTATTAGTTTAATAGGTTATAAGTTTAGCTTCTATTTATTTCTATTATACTAATTCTTAGTATTTAACCTAAAACCTATTTATCTTTTAACTTTTTTTGAAAAGTTTCTTTTGAAAGATTTCTCTCTCTTTCGAATAACCTTTTTTGAAAACCTCTATCTTTGTCTATTATTATATAGCTAATTAGACCGAATAATTATAAGGAGATTATACTAGTTAAAGTAGTAGGTTTACTACTAGGTTAGTAAAAAAGTATATCAAGTAGTAGAAGCTGAAAATCTTATTTATATTTTAAAGTCTTCTAAGATTTTTATCAACTAGTACTATAAGTTATTTCTTAGAGACTTTATAAACTAGGCAGCTATTAGTTATCTCCTAGAGACTTTATAAACTAGGAAACTACAAGTTATCTCCTAGAGATATTATAAACTAGGAAACTATAGGTTATTTCCTAGAGACTTTATAAGCCAGGAATATATATAAATTGACTTAGAGTTTTATTAATTAGACTTATAATTACTCAAGACTATAGAAAGATATCTTATATAAGATTCGAATACTAGCTTTATAGCTTATAAACCTTTAACAGTTAATCTCTGATAAGTTAACTATTAAGCTATTACTTCTATTAATCTTTTTAATCAATAATTTATCTACTAGGGTTCGACCTTAAATATCTTCATTCTATACTAGAATCTACATTAATTCTTTCATAAATAATTATTTTATTTATTAAAGTTATCTTTGAATAAAATAGGTGATTCTAAGATAAACTTTATTCTTAAATTAAAAGGAACTTAGAATTATAATATTTGGTCTATTTGTATAAAGGTTTTATTTATTGGTATAAATATCTATATTAACTTAACTAAACCCATTATAACTAAGAATACTAATAAGTATAAAAAAGCTTTAAACTATATTTAATTAAATTATAAAGATAGTTTTTTAAGAGTTTTTAGGAATAATATAGATACTTGTATAGTATTTAATCGTTTAAAAAAACTCTATAAATTAACTAGTTTTTAAACGAGTTTCTTACTTATATAGAGCTTTTTAATATAATTCTGAATAACTTTCAGTTAATAGAAAAGTTCCTAAATAAAATTAAGGAATTTATCAATAATCTATCTTTTAATAGAATTGAGTTACCTGATTAAGTAGCTATAGCCTATATCCTAAATAGTTTAGATAAAAGTTATAAAAGTTTTATAACTTTGGTAATTTAGAGTCTTAGAACTAATAAGGATTCGTATAAGTTAAACTTTCTATTTTCTAATTTATTAGATAAATTTAGAAGAAAGAATAAGATTTTTCTAGTTAACCTTACTACGACGAAAAAGTTTTAAAACTTAACTAAACTTTATAAGCTTTAATTAAAAGCTAAGAAACTTTAGAAGAAATAGAAAAGTATTTTCTATAGTTATTATAGGAAAACTAACTATACCAAAGAAAATTATTTTAGTCTATATCCTGAAAAACTTCCTAATTAGGTAAGATCTAAGAAGGAGTTTTCTTCTGCTTTAAAGAAAAAGAAAAAAGATCAGATTTCTTTAAAAAGGGTTAATATTATTCTTTTAAATACTCTAGTTAAAAAGGTCTCTGAAGATCTTATATAACTTGATTTGTCTAATAAAGAAGAAGATGAAAAAAAGGTATTAAGTTTGAAAATTTGACTATAACTTAACCTTTTTTAAAGAAAAGCTTTTATACTAATATTATTTTAGGTTTTTTAATCTCTAATGATTTTTAAGAAACTAGGAGTTCTGGAAATAAGACTAAAATAATTTCTTCCTATATTAATACTAAAGCTATTATTTACGCTAAGCCCTAGCCTAGATAGGGCCTTCACCGTATAGATTATTACTATAAGGTCTTCTATTACTATAGAGTTAAATATTAGAACTAGGGGTATAATTATCTATAATAATAAGTAATTTTATTACTATTTTAACTAGTTATAAACTAGTATTAATTACGAATACTATTATCGGGTAAAGCTTATAGTTAAATCTAGATATAAAGTAAAAAGCTTAGATACTATTCTAAGTATAGAGTAAGAGTAACCAAATACTAAAGCTACTATTTATATAGTTAAAGATTATACTTTATTATCTAATAGAATAAGAGTTTTGAAACCTATTAAGTAGAGAAATACTAAAGAGATTATTTTAATTGTGAAAAGTGATTTAAAAATTACTTTAAATAAAGCTAAATATCTTTTAAGTAATATTTATTTTTTACTATAGTTAGATATTAATTTATCAAGCTAGTCTAAGTTTAATTCTATTGGAATTCTATCTATGTCTTCTAATGAATTTATATTCTTTAAGATTAAAAGAGATAAGTTATTACTCATTGGAACTAAAAGTAATAACTTATAGAGGTTCTGTATTCTTATTAATAGTAATAAAGATTTAGTTTTTTTAACTATTAATAAGAGTATTATTAACTTGAAATTCTGGTATAACTAAATAGGTTATACTAGTAATATTATGAAGTTAATCAAGAATACTATTAATGATACTAGTTATTAATATAGTTAAAGTAATAAACTACATATTTAGGAAACCTATTTAAAGGGTAAGTCTACTAATAAAGTAAATAAAGATTCGAATATTTCTAAGAAGTTTGAATATTTCAATTAAATTAACTTAGATTTATGTAGACTTCTTACTCTAGGAACTTATAATTACTATAAGTATTTTATCTTATTTATATATAAGTAAAGTAGCTTTATCTAAGGAAAATTATTAAAACCTAAGAGTTCTGAAGAAGTTACTTTAGCTTCTAAGAAATTTATCAATATAACTAATAATAATAATAAAAATAAAAGAATTAAAGAGGTAAATACTAATAGTAGCTCTGAATTCTTAAATGATAGAGTAAAAGTTATTCATGTCAATAATGGTATTATTTACAATTTAAAACTACTATATATGTATATATTTACTAGGTTAATTAAGAAAACTATTAGAACTATTATCAATAAAACTACAATTTGTTTCTATAATTCTAGCTTTTTACTTTATTTTTGGGGTTTAGCTATACTAGTTTTTATATATTCTTATAATAGAATACTATATTCTTCTATTAATTTCAAAATGCCTTATAAATTGAAGAATAAGAGGACATCTTTTGTTTTTAATATAAAAGTATAGGGTACTCTGTATTATTATAAAATAACATATAAGTATTTAAGGAAATTAGACTTTAGGTTAAAGAAAGGTGTTATAGTTATTTATAATTTTAATACTTATTTAGTTTAGGATTTTAAATCTCGAAATATTATATAGTCTAGAGATATTATAGTTTTAAAGAACGAGTTTAATTCTTAATTTAAAGAAGATTTAACTATTCTTAATAATACTGTTTCTTTAGTATTTACTAAGCTTAGTTAATTTAGTATAGAGAATAAGCTTAATTAACTTGATTCTAAATCTTTTTCGAATTTAGTTAAAATTAAGTTTAGTAGAGCTTTTACTAAAGATACTAACTTACTTTTTCCTCTTAATAAAGTTGTAAATAGTAATCATAACTTAATTCTTTGTCTTGTAAAAGAACTAAGTAGTTGTTCTATAACTTGGCNTAATAGTTTTATAGAAAATAATAAGAATATTTCTAAGAAGTTTACTATTTCTATAGAGATTCTTTCTATAAGTTATAAGTTAAGAAAAGATTATAAGAGTTATTTATTCGAAGAGAATATATTCTTTATAGTTAAAGATTATCTTCTTTTAGTTTTTTATACTAATATTAATTATTATAACTGTAATAATAACTTATTTATAGATAAGAATGGAGAGTTTTATACTACTTTCTATATTCTATCTATTAATACTTTTTCAGAACTAATTACTTTTTTAAATACTATAGGTTTTTAAGATAATAAGAACTAGATTTAAGCTATGAATAAGGAAGTTAAATCTGTTGAGTCTATAGAAATATGGACTATTATACTAATACTTAGTATTTCTTCTNTTAGGAAGAGTAATATTAATATATTAGGGAGCAGATAGGTTTATAAAATTAAGCTTTATAATTCGGATCCTAAGAGTCCTATATATAAGGTAAAGTATATTACTTAAGGTTTTAACTAGTATTTTAGTATTAATTATTTAGAAGCTTTTAGTATAACTTATAGGCTTGAAAGCTATAGATATTTATTTGCAATATCTGCTTATTATAACTAGATTTCAACTTAGTATAACTTTACTATAGTTTTTATTTATACTAAAGTTGATAAAAAGATATATATTAAGTTACTTACTAGCTATGTCTATAATAAAGATTCAAAGAGTTTAGTTTTTAATAAGAACTATAAGAATTAGCCTTTTATTTGTTTACTAAATAAAGCTTTACATAGGTTAAGATAAAGCTTTAGCTTATAGTATTAAAATTCTAAATTAAAATTACATAAAATTAATTTTAAAGCTTTTCTTTATGATAAAGGAATTTTTATTCTTAATATTACTCTTAAAAGAAAGGAATACTTAGCTATTTTAGTTTATTAAATTAATAATATATTATTAGGAGCTATTAATTCTATAGCTTTAGAGTATATTTATAAAAATCTAAAAGAAAATATAAACTTTCAAGAGCTAGGAAACCTCATGACCTTTTTAAGTAACAATTTAATTATTGACTGAAAGAATTAATCATTAGATATAAATTAGTTTAAACGTACTAATAAAATTCTTATAAAGTTTAATAAAAAAGATATTTATAGATTTAAACTTCCTATAAATAATAAATCTAAATTCTTCAAAAATAAAGATATTACTTTAAAAGAAGAGATATTAGAATTTTAAAGAAAAGTTAGAGTTGTATTATATTTAGCTTTAAAAATAAGGCTAGATATTACTTTAGCTATTATGACTATATCTAGATTTTCTTTAAATCCTTTTAAAGGATACTTTATTATCTTTAATAGGATAAAGGGTTATTTAAAAAGGAGCTTTAATTTTGTGTGAATTTATAATTTTAGTAATATTAATATTTTCAATTTATTTAGGTCTATAGATTTAGATTAGGTAATAGGTTTAAACAGTAGAAAATCTCTTTTAACTTATATGTTTTGCCTAGAGTGTAATAATATTATAAGTTATAGTTCTATAAAGTAAAGTATAGTAGTTTTATTTATTTATAAAGCTAAATATATAACTCTAGTAGAAGCTACTAAAGAAGCTATTATCTCCATAATCATTATAGTTGTATTAATATTATTTTAGGATTCAGGGTTTTCAATAAGTCTTTTATCTTGATAAATAATTAATTATCTAAAGAGCTTGCTAAAAATGCTAAGTTCTATAAAAAGGTAAAGTATATCAATATCTATTATTATTTTATAAGAGATTTTATTCGTGGTAAGAAGATTAACTACTATAATAATTAAGGAAATAAAAAGTATATTTCTTATTTATAATAGATAGTAGTTTAATTTTAATAAGATTAAGATAAATCTCTTTACTTATCTAAGTAAGAAGCAGAAAGGTATTATAGTCAATAATCTCTATAGATTTAGTAAAGTAGTATACTTTATAGTAGAAAGAGTTAATCTTTTCTTAAGTAAATTAGATATTTACATAATAGTAGGCTTTAATAATTCTTAAGAGATAGGTATAGATAAGGCGATAATATATTATCTTAAGTATAAGGCGAGCTTTTATTCTAACTCTACCGAGACTAAGAACTATATTAATAGGAATAGTAGTATTATTAGTAGTACTAATAACGTATATATTACTTACCTAGTAAACTTTAGCGACACTTTTATATAAGCGAGTATGAATAAAGCTTATAGTATTATAATTATACTTAATATAGGTTTTTCGAAGTTTATTAGGGTTAAGGAAATTTATAGGGCTAAGAAAGCTATATTTAATATTTTTAATAGTCTAGTTGATTATCTTAGAAGTATTAGTAGGATCATTTATTTAAAAGAAAACCATACTTATACTTTTAAACCTAACTAATTTACTATTAGTAGTAGTAAAAAGCTAGAAATTATTATATATACTATATAATATAAAGAGAGCGAGGTTATTAAAAACTAAGTTAGAATAACCCAAGTTAATAATAATATTAGAACTTATAATAGCTTTACTGTTAATAGTAGTATATATAGTTCTAAGTATTATTAATAGCTTTTAAAAGGTAAAGCTAGTAATAGTAGAACTATTAACGATATTTGTAGCTCTTTTAACGAATACTAATAAGGATATAGATATAGATACTTTAGCGTAATCCTTATTATATATATATTTCGCTATACGAGCTAATAGTTACTTATAATACTTATAATTATTAGGGATAAAATTAGGATAAGTAGTCTAGTACTTCGAGGCTAGATAATTTTTCTTATAGTAAAAGTACTTATTATCTTTCTTTTTAGCTATAGTAATAGATATAATAGTAGTTATAGTAGTTGTCTTATAATATAAAGTAAGCTTTATCTTTTATTCTTTATCCTAGGTAAAAGTATAGATAGTTTCGATAATATTAGCCTATATAAGTATCTTATTATTATTAGTATAGTACTTATAAGTATTAGGAAACTTAATTTTAAGATAGTTAAAGAGTATAATAGTTTAGAAATAATTAGAGTTCTAGTTATAGAAGTTTATAATATAAATATATAAGTACTAAATATGCTTAAAAGTATTATAAAAAGTTTTATAGTTATAGGTATTACTTTTAGCGAATTCGTTAATGAGGGTATTAATAGTATCTTTAGAAGCCTTAAGGATATACTTCTCTAGCGCCCTTATAAAAATATAGGGATTACTATTACCTTACTATCCTATATTTAGTAACTTGTTAATTAATATATTATATAATAATATAAGGAAACTATAAGTAATATCTCTTTTATTCTCCTATACTATATAAACTAAAGTCTAAATAATAGATTGGGCGATATTAGTATTAATATATTTCTTAATTTAATTAGCTTTAAAAGTAGTATTAATAAGTACTAGTTATAAGGACTAGTTTAATTCTCTCTTAAGTTTAGGGATTATCTAGGCTATTATATAGTAGTTAGGTATATTACTTATTATAATAATTTTTATTATTTTGTTTTATTATATATCTCGTGAAGTATATAAGAGTTAGGGTATATAAATATAAGGTATATATTACTTAGAAAGTAGTTATTTAGGGTATTTTTTCAATTATTATCTAAAAGAAAAAGAAAAAGATAAGATACTAGCTTTACTATAAGTAATAGTAGAAAGACTAGTCTAAGCTTATAACTTATAATACTTCTACGTAAGAGGTTAAATAAAGTAATACGCGTCATATTAGTAATATCTAAAGAGAGAAGCCCTCTGCCCCTATAGTAGGCGAGAGGGCTAGTTCCTTAGCCCTAGTATTATCTATAGGGTATATAAAGTAAGAGCTAGAAGTGAGAGCTGATTACAAGACTAGCTTCCTTTGAAAAGTTCCAGAGAAATATATAACTTTAAATAGGTCAAAAGCCTTCAATACAACTATTGTAAAATGACTAAAAGAATACTTTGAAGATTATTAAAAATATAAGTTATACTTATAAACCTGAAGAATAAAATCCTATTGAGTATTTCTTAGGAAGTCAAATAGTTGAGAATTATATATGTTATAAGATTAATTTAGTTTATAATATATATATTACTATAATTACTAAATATTTTAATTCTATACATAAATTAATTCTAATAATACTATTTCTAGTGATGATATGTATTATAAATAATAGTTGAGTTATATTTTAAGAGATTTATATATACTAGATAAAAGCCAGTTTAATTCCTTATATCTTAATCATAATATAACTAGATATCATATTCATATATGTTTTAGTTTAAGGATATTTGATAGATTTATCTTAAAAGAATTAAAGTCTTATAAACTATTTAATATAATAACTTTATAAGATAGGATTTCTAGGACTATAATATAGAAACCTAGGGAATATTAATAAGACTTTTTAAATACGTTTAAGTACTAGAAATAATTTTCTATAAACTATCAAGAAACTGAAGAATTTAACTATAACTATGTTATTTATTTATTTAGAAACCTGATCTAATAGAGGGCTATTATGTAAAGTCTTATTATAGTAACAATGATAAAAATAGAACTTCTTAGTTTTAAACATATTTTAAAAGAAGTTATAATATCAAAAAGATTATTTTAAGATATGAAGTTTAATTTTAGAAACATTCAGAAAATCTGTTATAATAATTCTTAAACTATTAGGCTAGTAATTTCAGATAATGCATATATATTTACTAGAATTTAATACATAGATATTTAATAAATATAATTATATTTAGAATACTTAAACAATAGTTTTAAAACAGTTTATATATTAATAGATTTAATACTAGTAGATAAATATATAAGAAACTTAACGTAAATAAACCTTGATCAATTTAGAATACCTCTTAGTTTTATAGATCTAGAAATAACATTTTCTAGATAAGTTCTAATAAAATAGAAAGTCTCTTAACATAATTATTATTTATTGCAATAATATGTATAATCGATCTAGATATTTGCTTTATTTCTCAGCGAAATACATTTATAAACATAATATAAAAAGAAAGAAAATAGCGAAAGTCTTGAAGCTATTTATATAGAATAAAACTTTCCAATTGAACTTATGTTTAATTTCAAATAAACTATTTGAACTTAGAGTTCTAGATAAATAGGTAAGAAATAGTAACTAATATTTAAAAGTTAATTTATAGAAATTTAGAAAATCAGTTATAATTTCTGATAAAAGGAGTAGATATACGACTTTGTAGTAAGAATTAAAGGAAACTACTAAACCTAGTAGCTATAGTATTAAAAGTAAAACTATACTTTCTAAGCTTTCTTATAACTAACTGAAATATAATACATTAACTAATAAAAGACCTAGTCAGGGTTATTAAAAACCTGGAAATATAATTAGTAAAAAATAACTAGATAAATAATTTGCATTATTTTATAGTTATAATAAAGGTCTTTGATGTTTTTAAAGTCATATGCTTTTCGGGAACCTTTTAAAGGAAGCTTTACCTAGTAGTTAGCTTTTACGTTATAAACTCTTTAATATTAAAGCTAAGGAACGAGTTAAATAGAGGAAACCTTAAGTAGTAAGACGCGGTTAGTTAATATAATGGCTAACAAATACGGAAAGTATATCACAAAAGGAAAGTATAAGCCTATATCTATTATAGTTATTCTTTATAGGATTATAGTTATATAATACTAATACTAGCTAACTAATAGTACTTATTACTAGCTATCAAATAGTTACTAGTTATTTTAATAGCTATTAGTAAAAGCTAATAGTTAGTAGTAGTTATTATATAATTTATACAATTAGAAGGTATATAACTACTAGTTATATTTAATTACTATAGGATTCGAACCTATTACTCTTACTATAAAACGGTAAAAGCTAGCTAGACGTTAAACTACTATATTAAACAGGTAAAACATTACTTATAGTATTCATATAATAGAGAATAATATAGTAATTAGAGTTTTAGTAGTAAAGTAAGAGATATTTCTATATCTAAGAAAGGTTAATTTGAACCTTTTCTATTATCGAGATTTTAATCTAATTATACTAGTCTTTTTAAAATATTTACTTTTAAATTTTTTAACTAAACAAAGTAAGACCTAAAACTAAAAACTCAGGCTAAAATACTTATTTCGTTATTATCTAAAATCTAGATAGTTTTAGAATATTTCTTAAATATTTAATAAGTTTTATTAAAAGCTGGAATATCTTCCATTCTAAAACTAATTTTATAGTAACAATAGTAATTAGAACTAGAATCTCTTTTTCTAGTTTTTAGAATATAAAAATAGGGTTTTGAAGATGAAGTAAAACTTAAAGAATAAATGATACAAAGAATAGTTCAAATAAGTTATATATTACTAATTACTTTTATATAGAAGAATCAACTTTCTATATTTTTATAGTTTTACTTGAATTTCCTTTTCAGAAAAAATAGATTTAATCAGAGTATATTTAGAAATAATAGATTTCTTGTTTAGTTTAGTAATTCAATATCTTATGCTTTTAAGCTAATACTTAAGATTATTAATTTGAGAAACGGTTTCTTGATTTCTAATCTAAATAAACTTCTTAGTAAACTTAAATATAATCTATAATAGTAAATATGACACTAAGTCTGCTATATAGCTATACTAGCTTATATAAAACCTGACTAGTCCTTCTATATATATCTAAATACTTTATTATAATTTAAAGAAATATACTTTTTAATAACTTATATTTAAACTATATAATTCATTGCTTATTTATAATACTTATAGATTTAGCTATACTAAACCTATCTCTAAAAGACTCTGAATTAGTAAATCTAAAAGAAATTCTTTTTAATCTATTTTATTAATTCTGTAATAAACTACTTAAGAATAGTATACTTAATTATCAGTAACTCTAATACAGGAGGGGCTAATAGCTTACTCTCTACTACAACAATTAGTAGATATATTACCCCTTAAAGTATAACTTTAGCCTTTTTACGCCCTACTAATTACTATAACTAGTTCTTAGTTAATCTAAAGCTAAACCTTTCACAGCTATAGTAGCTAGTATAAATGCTCTATATTAACCTTTTCATAAATAACAAATAACTAATACCTCTTTCTATGATACCCTTATACCTTTATACCCTTATACTTTAAAAGCTATATATAATTCAAATATCTCAAGATATTTAATTACTACTAACTATATATATTCTATTTAGATATTCGTTATAATTTGAATATTCATAACTGTAATATCCCTACGAAACTCTATTTACCCCTAAGATAAGATTTTATACTACTAATATAAAGCTTCTCTATTACTAATATAAGTTAACTTATAATTTCTATATAAGTATAATAAGACTTAATTTACTTTTATTAGTAAATAATTTTAATATATTAAATATAGCTAATATATAAATAATACTTATATAGATACGAGTACTTCTAGTATAACTAGATAGTCCTTAAAACCTTTATAATTATAATATTATAATACTCTAGAATATCTAGTAATTAGTATTATAATAGAATATTGATATTAAAGTATTATCTAATTAATACCTAGTATCTAATATTATTAGTTTAGTATAGCAGTGTATAGGATAACTAGATAAATTTATTTCAAATATTTAGAAACTATTTAATGATTGTAGTATTTAAAATAGTTTTATTCAAACCTAGTCTAATATACTAATAGATTTAATAATAAATATAGCTAGATATCTCTATACCTATTTTAAAGTTCTTTTTTATAGGTAACTATATAGATTTGAAAGAGATTTTAGGTTCATTATCAAAGTTATAGAAGAATAATAAATCAGAGAATACTTAGCTTTTACATCTTGAAATAGGTATTCTATTTTATTCTATTTTTAGGAGGTTCAAGAGAATTCTCAACTCTTTAACCTTAATAGTACTTTTTGCTTTATATATTAAGCTTTAGTTTTAATAAATCTTTCCCGTATAAACTATTACTATAAAGTCTTCTATTACTATAAAGTTAAATATCAGAACTAGAAATACAATTATCTATAATAATAAGTAATTTCATTACTATTGTAACTAGTTATAAACTAATATTAGTATAAAGATTATTATTAGGTAATATTTATAGTTAAATCTATACATAAAGTAAGGAGTTTAGATGCTATTCTAGGTATAGAGCAAAAGTAACTAAGTAACTCTAATATAATAGTAAAGTTGTCTTGGGGTTCTAATGTCAAATATCAGTATATTATAAGATAGTTCTATATAACTACTTCTAATATTTAGAAATATTTTAATCTAAATGTTAAACTTAATTGTAATATCTTAAGAATAATTAATATATTTAACTTTCATAAAGATTTCAACTGAGAAAATACTATTCAATAAATAATTATAAGTATTAAACCTTCTATTATAGAAACTATTAATATTCTAACTACTATATAATAAATCTTAAATTTTAAATAGTTTAGAAACTTAATTATAAAGAAATAAGGTAACTTTATTATATAATTCAAATATAAGCTAGTATCATTATCAATAATAGTTATCTAATAGAAATAAAAAGAGAATTACTGAATAATGGTAATATCTTTTTTAAATCCTTTAAAGAATACTAAAATATTAATATATTTAGAATAATTTAATCATATAATAATAGATTAAAATAGAATATGAGAAAGTCTTTGAGAAAGCTAATTCAAATTCTTCTAGTTTAATATAATATAGTAAATAATATATTTTCTACTATAAAAGTATAAAGCTAAAGGCTTAGTAGGGGAAGGAGTAATAGTAAAAGGTAAGTCTCTGTAAGTTAAAAGACTTCAACTTAGTAGGCTAATTAGTAATAGCTATAAGAGGGCTTTTATCTTATAGTAACCTAAGGCTACTATATTACGTAATCTATATCTATTCCTAGCTATCCTAGTTCTCTATATAGGCTATAAGGTATATCTTTATAACTATCCCCCCCTCTATAAGCTTTAGGCCCCAAGGGCTATATATACTATATAGCTATTTTTTAAAAATAGCTTTACTAGTTATTTACTAACTATTTAGCAATTAATAATAAAAAGATTCTCCTATATATATATTAACGTATAAGGGTTATCCCACGTATATATCAATATATACGAGTCGTTTATCCTATATATGTATTAATGTATAAGGGTTATCCCATATATGTATTAATATATAAGGGTTATCCTATACATATATTAATATATAAAAGTCTTTATTCTATATATATATTAATACGTAAGGCTCCTATCACTATATTAAGCTAATAGTGTTTCCTGTATAGTATATTAACCCTATGAGGTTTCTCGCTTATTAGTGAGGCTTTAGTGTATTAACTAGGGATCTTTAGGGTTAAACCTATAGTATCTAACTTTTTCACGTATTAGTAAGGCTTCTTATTACTAATTAAGTATATAGGGTTTTTCGTAGCTGATTAAGCCCCTGAGGTATTAGTATATAAAGCTTTTCTAGGTTTTCTTATTATACTATATAGTTCTAGGCTCTATATAGTTCTAGGGACCTTTTAGTAAGCCCTCAGCAATAAAGCGCTTGCGGTAAATACGCTAATAAGCTAATTGCCTGCCTTACGCTTAATATAGCTCCGGGGACCTTTTAGCGAGGTGTTCTATAAGGTACTCGCGGTAAACTTTTATAGGGTACTTTTACTATACTATGTAGCCCTAGGCTCTATATAGCTTTAGGGACTTTTTATCAGTAAGCTTTTAGTAGTGAAGTATTTATAGTAAACTTTATTAGGTAGCCTAGTCTCTAGTAAAATATATAGAACTTATTACGGTAATAAGTAGCTATAGTATAGCCTAATTTGCTATATGCTTCGTATGAGGGGCGGCCCTTAAAGTACTCTTTAAAGCGTAACCTCTTTACCAGGGGGTTTTCTAGAGTATTAGTCTCCTTATAGTATTCAGGCACCGAGCCCTCAGTAATAGTAGCATTCCTAGTACTACTAAAGCCTTCCTCATAAAGCTATAATATCTCCTATAAGTACTTAGTTACTAGGGCTACTATTCTAAATTCCTAGTTATTAAACTTCTAGTATTATAAATATTACTATAGTCTAGTTTTAAAATAATAGAAAAATACAAAAGTATAGGGCCTCGAAACCTCTAGCTTAGGGGTACTTAAAGCCTTATAGATAGCTAACTATTTAGCGTAAAGCTTTAAAAGGGACTAGCCCTTATATCGAAGTATATAAAGTATACTAGAAAAGTATAACTCTTATAAAGTTAGATTAGTTAATAAATAGCGAGTAAATATTATAAAATTAGTTTATATAAAATCTAGTAAAAGTATAGAGTAGTAGTTATACTACTAGGTCTAGAAAGTATAGGAGAGTTTCGTTAAAGTTTATTAAATCTTTTAGGTTTTAGAAGTTCCTAGGTATAGAGTATAGCTATCTTGAATTACTATTAACTAATCCTCGATTTCATATAAAGTAGTACTTTTATAAAGAAAGCTATATAGGTAACTAGGGGGTTTTAAGTAATCCTTATAATTAATAGTTTCGGGAATTAATAGTATAGGTTCGCTACTAGAAAGCCAGGCCGACATTATCTCCATAAAAGAGGACTATTATTTGAGGAGGTGTATAAGTGCTATAGTTACTATAGGTTTAAGTAGTATAATTATTATATCTTTAGGCGATATAGTTGCTATATGTTTAGTAGAGTTTTTAGTAGACTTTTCTGCTAAGCGTTTAGTAACTATTTATTATGAAGCTATTACTAAAATCCTAGCCTTGCCCCTCTAAGAAGTAAGAGTTAAAGAATTATAAAAATATATAGCTAAAAGCTTAATAAGGGAAAGAGTAATAGTAAAAAATAAGTCTCTATAAATTATAAGACTTCAACTTAGTAAGCTAACTAGTAATAGCTATAAGAGGGCTTCTATCTTATAGTAGTTTAAAGCTATTATATTACGTGATCTATATCTATTCCTAGCTATCCTGGCTCTCTATACAAGCTATAAGGTATATCTTTATATCTACTTCTAAACTATTATATATTAAATCCCAAAACATTAAATCGTTTTCAAACTTAAAAAGTAAATTCAAATATTTAGGTAATATATTTTCTTTAATTAAAATATTTACTACTTTTACTCTTTACTTAGAATAGTATTTAAGTTTTTTATTTTATAAATAGATTTAACTATACACTTTTCTTAAGAATAGTATTTATACTAATACTAGTTTATAACTAGTTAAAATAGTAATTAAATTACTTATTATTATAGATAATTTTACTCCTAGTTCTGATATTCAATTTTATAGTAATATACAATCTTATAGTAATAATTAAGAAGAGTTTTATTAAAGTTAAAGCTTAATCTATATAACTTAAAACAACTATTAAAGTTATAAGGTTAGGAATTGTTTTAAATTTCCTTCAAATAGAATAAAATGAAGTATTTATTTTAAGATATAAAAGCTAGGTATTTTATAATTTTCTATTTCTGTATAATTCTTATAATAAAACTAAAATATCCTTAAAATCTTTATAGTTATTTATAAAAAGATAATTCTAAGGAAAATATAGAAATATCTAGTTATAACTATTCTAATTAAGACTATTAGTATATTAGATTAAGTATTAATGAAATTATTCTAAATATTAGAATTAATAAGTAGTTTATATATCTTTAAAAGAAAACTATCTAGTTATTTTATAAGTTACTATATTAAGTTGATAATATTAGAGATTAGGTATTAATTAAATAATATCTTAATATTAATATTTTACTATAAGGAAGGAGCCGATACCGTACTGTCTACTACGACTATTAGTAGACATATTGCCCCTTAAAGTATAATATTAGCCTTCGTACCCCTCTAATAACTATTATAACTAGCTTCTAGTTAATCCGAGGCTAATCCCCTTATAACTGTAGTTAGTATACTTACCCTATATTAACTTTTTTGTAAATAACAAATAACTAATACCTCTTTCCATAATAACCTTACGCTTTTATACTTTTATACTTTTATACTTTTATACCCTTATACCTCTATACTTTCATAGCTATATATAATCCCAATATCTCAAAATATTTAATTATTACTAACTATAAATACTTTATTCGAATATTTATTATAACCTCAATATCTGTAACTTTAATATCCCTACTAAGCTTTACTTATCCCCGAGATAAAACTTTATACTACTAATACGAAAGTTCTCTACTACTAATATAAACTAACTTATAATCTCTATATAAGTATAGTAGGACTTAGCTTACTCTTAT
>RYZW01000166.1:0-43688 GCA_004367215.1 Colletotrichum trifolii | reverse complement strand
AGTATCTAGTAATTAGTATTATAGTAGTATATTAATATTAAAATATTACTTAATTAATACCTAATCCCTAATATTATTAGTTTAGTATAATAAATTATAGGTTAACTAGATAATATTCTTCTAAATATCTATAAACTGTTTATGAATTATAATACTTAGGATAATTTTATTAAGACTTAGTTGAATAAAATAATAGTTTTAATTATAATAGTTATAGTTAGATCTTTCTATATTTATTCCATAGTTTGTATTTTATAAATAGCTATATAGATTTCGAGGAGACTTTAGCTTTATTATAAGAAGTATAGAGAAATAATAGATTATAGAATACCTAGTTTTTAGTATTTTATTTTATTCTATCTTCAAGAAGTTCATAAAAGTTCTTAGTTATGAATTACTAGATATTTAAGAGTATTATAATATTAAGATTATAAAAGCTTTAAAGCTATCTAGTTATACTAGAAATATTTCTTTTTATAGAAGTATTATTTATATATTAGTTATACTTAATCAATATATTACGATTATTTATTAATGAGAATAGGCTAAAGTTTATTGTATTTATATAGAGATTATAAATTAGCTTATATTAGTAATAAAAAACCTCTATATTAGTAGTATTCAGTTTTATATGGGGAATAGATATAGTTTAGTAGGGATACTAAAGTTACAGATATTCAAGTTACAATAAATATTTAAATAGAGTATTTATAGTTAATAGTAATTAAATATCTTGAGATGTTTGAATTATATATAGCTATAAGGGTTTAAAGATATAAAAGTATAGAGTTATAATAGAAGGAGTTGTTAGTTACTTATTATCTATGAAAAGGTTAATATAGGATAGGTATACTAGTTATAACTATAAGGGGTTTAGCTCTAGATTAACTAGGGGCTAGTTATTATAATTAGTAAAGAAGAAAGAAAGCTAAAGTTATATTTTAGGCAGTAATATATCTACTAATAGTTATAGTAGAGAGCGAGCTATTAGCTTTTCCTATTTAGATAAATTATCGTGGTTATATCAAAAGTCTTTAATCTATTTAAATTATATATAGTAAGAGGATATTACAAACGGTCGATAGCCAAAAACACGAATTTCACACCAAAGATCGCTTAAAACTCGATTTTTATTTCGTAAATAAAAAAAGAAGTTATAAATCTAAGTTTTCAAAAGTCCATACTTAGACTTATTATATAAGTTAATTTAAGAGATATAGAATATAGAGTTTTTAGATCTAAATGAAAAGACGTATTTAAAGCTAAAAGTCTATTTGTTTTGAAAATTTAGTTTTAGGGTATATTATAAGGCATTTAGTAAATGAAATCTAATCTGAAACCTTAAAGTCAACTTTATAACTTTCTAGTATTATTATATATACTAAGATGTTCATAGTATTCAAGCATATATGTATTAAACTATTGATTTAGCTAAATTAAAAACCGAGTAGCTTTTAGTCTTTTAGTACCTCAAATACTCATTTTTCAAATGATTAAGATTAGTAGATTGTGGGTGAGGATTTCGTCGTCGACCATTTTTAATATCCCCCTACTATACTTCTTGGGAACCCTTTAAAAGAAACTATACTTAGTAGTTAGCTCTTGCTTTATATACTTTATAGATACTACTAGTACTAAGGAACCGTTTAAATAGAGGAAACCTGAAATAGTAAATATAGTTAGTTAATATAATAGCTAATAAATACGGAAAATATATTATAAAGGGAAAGTATAAATTTATATCTATTATAGTTATTCTTTATAGTACTATAATAAGTTATTATATGATACTTATTACTAGCTACTATTATTTATCACTAATCATTAATAATTACTAGTTACTAGTAAAAGAAAATAAGTAGTAGTAATTGATATACTTAGTCTATATAACTAGAAGGTTTATAACTACTAGTTATACTTACCTGCCGCAGGATTCGAACTTACTACTCTTATTATAAAATGGTAAAAGCTAGCTAGAAGTTAAGCTACTATATCAAGCGGGTAATTGAGTAAAATTATAATTTAATGTTAAAATATTATTAAGAGAGAAAGTTCAAATTTAGAAATCAATAATTTAGTTACAAATTGAGAAACCTTCTGTATTTTATCTTATACGAATAAAGGTTTAAGAGAAAGCTATAATATAATACTTTTATATTAACTATTTGTATAAGAAAATAAAATTATATGTTTTAATCTAAATCAAAATCCTTCGACAATTTTGAAATTTATTTATATTTTTTAGAAACCTATAAATATATTGGTTATACTATTATAAGTTTATATACTAGATTCCTGAATATTGAAATAATAGTTACTATTTAAAATAGTAATATAAATAAAGAAGGTTTTAGAATTATATATTCTATACAAGAAATTAGTTAAAAGAGAATGAGTAAACTCAAATAAATATACTAATAAAACTAAAAAGATACTTTTAGATATTTTAAAAAGTAAGATAGCTTTCTTAAATAGTAAATCTATTAGTAGCTACTATTTCTCAAGTATAATATATATTAGTTAGTTGTATTGAAGGTTTTTGATCTATTTAAAGTTATATACTTCTCATAAACCCTTTAAAAGAAGCTATACCTAATAGTCGGCTCTTACTTACTTTATATACCCTATAGATAAACTAGGGCTAAGGAACTATTTAAATAGAGGGAACTTTTAGTAGTAAGATATAGTTAGTTATATAATATCTAATAAATAGGAAAAGTATAAACCTATCTATTATAATTATTTAATAGAGGATTATAGTTATATAATACTAATATTACTAGCTACTAGTATTTATTACTAGCTATTCATAGTTATTAGCTATTAATAGCTAGTAGTAAGAGTTAATAACTAATAGTAGTTACTATATAGTTTAGGCGACTAGTAGGACTAGTCGTGTTTGCTCGCGGCAGGATTCGAATCTACTACTCTTACTATAATAGCAAGAGCTAGCTAGACGTTAAACTACTATATTAAGCAGGAAATATAATATATATAAGTATTAATCCTATTTGTTTAAAAAGTCAATAATAATCCCCCTAAGACTCTTCTTAATTATTTAAAAACCTTATTTATATTTTAGGAATATAAAATTTGATAGTTATAGGGTAGTTTATACTACTAATTTCATTGGTCTTTTTAAACAAGATCTTTTGAGTTAAATCAAAAAATAGATATTGCTTAATAAGGTTTAGCTAATCTCTTTATAATTAAGCTAAATAAGAAAGATGTTAAGAGTATTCTTAATAGGCTAAAACGAAATATATTAAGTTGAATATTAGATAATGTTATTTATATTAGAAATGTCTATATCAATATTATTTCAAAACCTCTATTTCTTAATAGGATTAAAATCTAATATATAGATCTAGATTATATTGTAAAAGTAACCTTACTAACGTTTCTATTATTATGGAATAATCTTTTAGAAAATATAATTATATTGTTTTTATATATAAACTAGTCTTAAACTATTTTATAATTTATTTAAATACCTTAAATATTACTTTACAATCTTTTAGTATACTATTATCTTAATTAATATTGGATATAGGTTTCCTAGAAATAAAGTCTAATAATAATTACATATAAACCTTTAAATGAATTCTTTCAAATAAAGTATTTTTAAGTATGTACTTTTGACCATTTAAGAAGTAAAAGTTATAAAGCCAAAATAAGTAAACTATTTTTATTGTATAAAAGTCTATTCTTAATAGGTAATTTCTAAAAAGACTTAGAATTATATTTAGTTTACTTATTTCATTATATTACTTAAGATCTATTTAAGTTTCTCAAAATATTTATAAACAGCTCTTCGGTATTTATTATTAAAACTAAACCTTTTAGTTGACTTTTGATATTTATACTATTTAATAACACCTCTAATTTAATCTCTTAAATAATAAAGAAATTTGGGAGATGAATAAAGAGATAAAGAAACCTTTTAATGTATAAGATTAAATAATTTATTAAATAAGTAATAGCTGTAATCAATAGAAAAACTAGTTAATAAAAGTAAAGAATAAAATTAAAGATTAATTTGAAGTTATTCTTTTCTTATACTAAAAGACTAGTTGGAATGAATAGGTATACTAGAAAAGAAACAATTACTTAAAGAAGAGAAATACGAGAAACTAAAAATCAACTATCTAAATAATAAGTAGAGTTGATTTAAGTAGTAGCTATATAATATAATATATCTCTAAATATCAAGAATAACTCGAAATTACTACATAAAACTAAAAGAACCTAGTATAAAAAATATTTCTATTAATAAATACTAGAGTATATTCTAAGCTTTTAAAAAGACTTATAATTTTACCAAGGATAACTTTATATTTATAGTTGTCAAATATATTTACTTAAGAAATACTATAAGTAAAATATTTTAAAAAGGTTATTTCAAGTTAAACTAAAAAGATATATAAGATACCTAGTAACCTATATTGAATATATCTATGATTTCTATAAGATCTAGATCTTTGTTTTTTGAAAGATTATTATTATTTAAAATATTAAGTTTAATAAGACGAGATTTTATTTAAGATGCAACTTATATGAAATACTTATAAAAAGACTTTAAAACTACTAGTTAAGTTATATACTAAAAAGGAATAAAACTGTATTCTTAAGTTATTTAAAAAATTTCAAATAATAAGAATACTTAGTAAAAAGCTTTTTTTCTATTAACTATCCTATTAATACTAAAAATAGCCTAAGATATTAAACTAAACCTAGACTAAGTCTTAGAAACTAATAAGAGGAGTTTGATTAGGTTTGAACTACTATTTAAGCTGATAAAACTAATTTAGACATATGAATATTAAGTAGATAAGATATTTTTGAATAAGAATTAGAATTTAAGAAATATACTAGTAACTAGAAAACTAGACAATATATCCAAAGTAAACAATCTAGCTAACTAAGACAGAATACTTCTTCAAACTAAATATAGAAGGAATTATTTGAAAACTCCTATCAAGCTAACGTAAAGAAAACTAAAATATAGGTCTTACGTCTAGACTTTAATTAACTAAATTAGATTTTTGAACTATTTCAAAACTAGCTAATAATATAGTAATAGATAATAATCGTTGCTCCAGCTAGAAATTAATATTAATAACTATATAATATTCTTAAAAGAACATATTAGTAGTATGTAATATTATATAAAATATAAATAAAATAGTTTTATTAGTAATTATCTACTTAATTAGTAATAAGAAGTAGAAAGAAATACTTTTAATCTTTTGATAGTATTCCCTATTATTTGAAATATAATACTTCAAAAGAAAGGTTTCTCTACTAAGATTAAAATATACTTTAATTAACTAATTGTACTACTACAAACTTGGAAAGATATTATTAACTTACTAAAACTACTATATAGGTCTTTTATTGGGATAGTAAAAACTAAAATTATAAAGTTAAAAAAGAAGAATACCTAATAAGAAGTAGATTACTGAAATACTAAAACTAAACCTTTTTCTCTCAAATGGGTTTTTACTTATATAATAAATAAAAATACTTTTTTTTAGAAAAGTAGAAAATAAGAATCTATATATATAAAGATATCTAACTAATTAATCTACTATAGACTATATATATAGTAATACTAGTTACCTAAACTTTTTGAATAACTATTATAATAATAGTATAGATTAACCTTAGAATTCTATAACTTAATATTAATGTTATATTTCTAAATACTATAAAGAACTTTAATAGACTTCTGATAATAATAAAATTAGTAAATAGATTTTAAATTATAAAATATTATATAAAACTTAAATAAATCCTTTATAAATCTTAAGATCTATTTCTTTTTTAGTATAAAGCTTTTTATATTATATTGAAATCATTAGAATTCTAGCTATACCTAGAAAGGCTTTATTTATTTAAAAGTCAGAGCTTAAATATCTATCTCCTATTCTATACCAATATCATTCTTTTTTGATATTATAAAATAACTGAGGATAATACTTTTAATATTATTAATTATATATGATATATTGAGAAAGTTATAGAATAAAGTCCTCCTATATATTTCCTAAGAATTTGGATGATTAGGAATTATAAGTATTATAAGATTTATTCAGTTTATGATATATATACTACTAAAATTACTATGTATTTTAATTTTAACTATAACCTAATTCCAATAATACTATTTCTAGTAGTATTCTTTATTATTAATAGTTGTTAAGATATCTTTGAGAAGATTTATATTTATTAGATAAATATTAGTTCTATTCTTTATATTCCAACTATAATATAACTAGATATCTTATTTATATATTCTGTGTTCTTGAATTATTTTTAGAATCTTTTTTAAATATACTAAGATACTATAAATTATATAATCTAATATTTCTATAAGATAGGATTGTGAATGTGATAGATTAGGAGTTTACAAGGTATTAGTAAGATACTTTAAGTACTTTTAATTATTAGAAATATTTGTTTTATAAATTATAAAGAAATTCGAAGATTTAGCTATAGTTATATTATTTTTATATTTAAAAAACCTAAATTAATATAATGTTACTCAATAGAATATTATAATTATATTAATACTAGAAATAGAATTTCTTAGTTTTAAATATATTTCAAAAGAGGCTATAGTATTAAAAAGATTATTTTAAGATATTAAGTTTAGTTTTAGAGATATTTAGAGAATGTATTATAATAAATATTAAATTATTAGATTAGTAATTTTAAATGGTAAGTATCTATTAGTTACACTTTTATATATAGATATTTAATAAATATAACTATACTAAAAATATCTAAAAAAGGCTTTAAATTAGTTTATATAATTATAGATTTAATATTAGTAGATCTACTGATAAAGAGTTTAGTTTAAGTAAAGTTTGAATAATTTAGAGTGATTCTGAATTTTCAAGATTTATAAGTAATATTTTTAAGATTTGTAAAAATAATATAAAGAATTCCCTAAGATAATTTATTATTTATTTAAATTGTATTAGATTATAGTAGAAAGCTCTAGTAAAGAAATGGAAATATAGTGATTTTTAGTAATACTCTTTTCTTAAGTAGTAAAGATTATAAAAGTAATTTAGTTACTTTTACTTTGTACCTAGAATAGTGTCTAAGCCTTTTACTTTATATATTGATTTAACTATAAATTTTACCCGATAATAGTATTCATATTAATACTAGTTTTTAACTAGTTAAAATCGTGATGAAATTACTTATTATTATAGATAATTATACTTCTAGTGCTGATATTTAACCCTACAATAATAGAAGACCTTATAGTAATAGTTTATGTAAAAAGGGCTTTATTAAGACTAGGGCTTAATATATATAGCTAGAAATAACTACTAAGTCTTTGAGGTTAAGAACGTTTTTAAACCTCTTAAAAATAGAATAAAATAGAATATGTATTTCAATATTTAAAAACTAGGTATTCTATAATCTATTATATTTCTATAATCTTTGTAATAGAACTAAATATTCCTTGAAATTTATATAATTGTTTATAGCAAAGAACTATAGGATAAATTTAGAGATATCTAGCTATAATTATTATAACTAAAACTATTAATATATTAGACTAGACTTTAAGAAAAAGTATTCTAAATATTATAATTGATAAATTATTTATAGATATTTAAAAGAAGGTTATATAATTATCCTATAAGTTACTATATTAAGTTAATAATATTAGAGATTAGGTATTAATTAGATAATACTTTAATATTAATACTTTATTATAATACTAGTTACTAGATATTTTAGAGTATTATAATACTATAATTATAGGGGTTTTAAAAGCTATCTAGCTATACTAGAAGTATTTATATTTTTTAGAGTATTATAATACTATAATTATAAAGGTTTTAAAAGCTATCTAGTTATACTAGAAATATTTATATCTATATAAGTATTATTTATATACTAACTATACTCGATTAATATGTTAAAACTATTTACTAATAAAAATAAGTTAAGTTTTATTATACTTATATAGAGAATATAAGTTAGTTTATATTAGTAGTCAAGAACGTTTATATTAGTAATATAAAGTCTTATCTTAGGGGCAAGTAAAGCTTAGTCCATAATAGCGATATTAAGGTTATAGATATTAAAGTTATAATAAATATTCTAATAGAATATAATAAGTAGTAATTGAACATCTTAAGATATTAATATTATATATTAATAGCTATAAGGGTATAAAAGTATAAAAGTATAAGGTTATTATAGAAAGAGTTATTAGTTGTTTATTATCTACGAAAAGGTTACCGGGAAGTAGTTATACTAGTTACTATGGTTATAAGGGGTTTAACCCTAGATTAACTAGGAACTAGCTATACTAGTTAGTAGGGGGGTAGGAAAGCTAAAGTTGATTTTTTGTGGGTAATATATCTACTAATAGTTATAGTAGAAAGCGAGCTATCGGCTTTTCCTGATTATAAAAGTAAGAATATATTTACTAAATATAATTAAGTAGTTAACTTAGTAGTTAGTAGTATATAGTTTAGGATTAGTAGTAAAGAAGTAAAAGTTTTATTTATATTTATCACTTAATTTTAAATACTTATAATAGGACTAGCTATAACTTAATATATAAGTTTAGGAGAAGCTACCTTGATTATATTTGGAATCATAGTTAAAATAAGGAGAGATACCTATATTAGGAAACTAGTTTTCCTTATTATTAGAATTATTCTTAATAATATAACTATTATAAGTATAAATCATAAGTTTAGAAAAAGTGTAATAATCAGAAAGTTGATTATTAAGAGGTTTAGAACTAGTAATAATAGTAAGAATATAAAAAAGGGAAAAAGAGGAAAGTAATACTAAATTAGTTATATTATAATAAGTATAGAATAGGAAATTATATAAGTCTAGAAAGAAAAAGATAAGGCTATATAAAAAAGAGGTTTCTTATAGATTAAGAGAAAGGGGAGTATAGGATAGGATTATTGAAAATAAATATAATATAAACTTTCTTATTAATAGGATTATCTAATATTAATAATACCGAAATCTTCTTATTAGCAGGACTATCTAATATTAGTAATACTTAGAAGATGTATTTTAGATAGACTTTTCTCATTAGTTAGGCCAATTTAGTTAGCTAGAAGTTACTAGTATATTACTAAAACTCTTAATAGTATATATTACTATAATAATAAGATAGAGAAGTAATAGGGGTTTATTATAGATTTAAGCTTCAAGGTTTATATAAGATATTACTATTCAGGTCCTATATAGCTATTATACCTATAGTCTAGTAAAGAGTTTTCGCTTTAAGTATAAACTTCTTAAATTTATTATAATTCTATGAAGGTATTACTAAAGTATCTCTTTTAGCTAGTTTCTAATATAATACTAAATTATAATACAAAGTTCTGGTAAAAAGATAGAGATATACTAGTTTCTTTTAGTACTTTTCGTATTACTTATAAAAACTATAAGAGTAATAATATAGTTACTAATTATAATTTAGTAGTTAATCTAGTAATTAGTCTAATATAGTTTAGTATTAGTAGTAAAGAAGTAGGAGTTTTATTTATACTTACTTTTGAACTTTAGATATTTATAGTAGGATTAGCTATAATTTACTATACAGGTTTAGGGGAGGCTATTCTTATTGTATTTAGAGTAATAACTAAAATGAAGAGAAATAATTATATTAGGGGGCTAGTTTTCTTTATTATTAGCATTACCTTTAATAATATAGCTTCTATAGATATAAATAGTGAGTTTAGAGAGAGTATAGTAGTAAGAGAAATTATTATTAAGAGGTCTAGAACTAGTAGTAGTAGTAATAGATATAATAATAAAAGAAATATAAGAAAAGATAGTAAAAGTAGAAAAGTAGTAAAATTGTAGTATTATAGTAGGTATAGAATAGGAAGTTATATAAGTTTAGAGAAGAGAATGTAAAGTTATATTAAAAAAGGGATTTCTTATAGATGAATAAAAAGGAAAATATAGTATAGAATTGTTAAGGGTAAATATAGTATAAATTCTCTTATTAGTAGGACTTCTTTAATATTAGTAGTATTCAAGGGAGGTGTTTTAGATAGACTTTTCTAATTAATTAAGCTAATTTAAGTAGCTAGGAATTCCTAGTATATTATTAAAACTATTGATAATAAGTATTACGATAGTAATAGAGTAGAGAAATAACAAAGGGTATATTATAGACCTAAGTTAAGCTTTAGGGTTTATATAAGATATTAGTATTAAAGTTCAATCTAGTTATTATTTCTATCGTCTAGTGAAACGGTTTTACTTTAAATATAACCTTTTTAAGTTTATTATAATTCTATTAAAGTACTGCTAGAATATCTCTCGTAACCAACTTCTAATACTTAAAGTTAATATAGAGAATTTATATTAATAATAAGAATATATACAAATAAAAAGAATAACCATTAAAAGGATTAATATAAATAAGAAGAAAGAAACTAGCAAGTAAAAAACTACTAAACGAATTATTGATAATATATAAAAGAATCGGATAATTATCAATTTTAATAAGAAGGAACTAATTACTCCTACTCATATATAATAAGAATAGTTAAGTATAATAGGTTATAATAACTTTATTAATTTCTTCTATTCAAATACTTAAGAACCTATTTTAGGAAGCTATTTATCCTGTTTTATTTGTATTAGTATATTATTCAAAAGATATAAAAGTATTCCTAGTAGCTCTACTACCAGGGAAGTATATATAAATAAGTATAGTACTAAGTCTATAAATATAGTACCGTGTCTACTATATAGGTATATTAGTTCATATGGAACCTAACCATTCTATTAATATATATTTATTTACTTTATTCTAGTTTAAAAAAAATATAGCTTTGAATAACCGATATTCAAACTATATACTATATTACGTTTTATTATATTATTAAAAGATTTGATATAAAGTAAGTATACTAACTATAACTATTAAAGGTTTAACTTTAAATCAATTGGAGATAGCTATAATAGTTAGTAAAGGGGTAGGAAAGCTAAAGTTATACTTTAGTGGGAATATATCTACTAATCGTTATAATAGAGAACGAACTATTAACTTTTCGGATTAAAAAATAGTAATATTCTGATTATTTATTACTGTTATTATTATTATATTACATAGTATATAATACTATAAAAAGCTTCAAATCTATATTATAGTAATTATTTATTGATTACTATATATTTAGCTATAGCTGGTATTAAATATATAATATTGATTACTAGTAAAGTATAGAAGGTATACTACGATATATATAGTAATATATATAATTATTATATATTTTATAATATAATATAACTACTAATATTTAACTGAGTAGTTTTTTAATATGATAAGAATTTCGGTTATTGTATAGAATTAAAAAGGAAAATCTAACATTTATTCTACATAACTAAATATAGTAGTATATACTACAAAAGAGTCTATTTTAAGTGATTTAAACAAGATAAAGTTTATAGAGTTAATACTAGAATCTGAGATTCAACTAATATATACTCTGCTTGTAATATGTGATAACTAATATTATTCCTGACAAAGTCTATATAGTTACTTATAAAGAGAAAACTATAAGATATTTAAATCATATATACTATAGAGGTATAAGGGCGTGAAATTATCACAGAAAGAGTTATTAGTTATTTACTATGAAAAGAATTAATATAAGGCAGATATACTAGCTATAGCTATAAGGAACCTTACCCCGAATTAACTAGAGACTAGTTATAGTAGTTGATTAGAAGTAAGAGGGCTAAAGTTCTATTTTTGGAAGAAATATATCTACTAGTAATTATAATAAAGAATAAACGATTAGCTTTTCTTCTTATTCATAATTATAAAGTAATCTAAATATTTAATCAAAAAGAGTCTTAGAAATTTATGTTTACTAAAACTTTTGATACATAAGTATTATAAGATTTAAAAATAAACTTCAATCATAAAGCATATTAAATAGTAGAGAATATTTACAACATAAATAAGTAGAAGTTCTTATTCTGAAAGTCTTAGAATAGAAATTGTTATTATTACTAATATCTTACTTAGTAGTATTTATTAATTAATATATCAAGATTATAATAGCAGTTAAATAAATCTATTTTAAAGATTATTCTAAGTCGCATTTTGAGAGTAAGATTAATACGACTTCTATAAAAGACTTCAAAGTCAGGTATTGCTACTAGATTCATATTCAGAAGTTTGATAAATATAGGTATTTCTCAATAGTAAAAGCTTTATCAATTATCCATAAGCACGAATGGTTATAAGATAGTTACACAGCTTATATAATTATTCTGATTAATATATTATTTCAAGTCTTTTCATTAACTACTATTTTATTCAACTTTATTCTATTTTAAGATAATATAATAACTATTCTTCATATATAGTATTGAGCAAGGATATTCATATAAAGATACTATTGGAACATAGAATATTAAATAAAATCTACTATCTTAACAAAATCTTATATTATTTTTGAAAGTAGCTTAACTCTAATAATACTATTTAGAAATAGGCTTTACATATCTTAGCTTCATATCATTTATTAAAGAGTCATATTGTTAATTCAAAAAGATATCATCTCTTTCTTCTATATCGAAAATTCTATTTTTGTTCGTTTTTCTTGAATCTTATTTTCAAAGGATGTATATTCACAGAAGACCTTAGAAAAAGTATTAATTAAAAACAAGTAAAGACTTATAAGAACTTCTTAGTATTAACATTATACATAGTTAGGTAAAAACATGCTTCTGATTCTTATGAGTAATATGTATTAGAAACCTCCTCGTATATCTTATCAAGTATAAATAATATACTATATAATTCCAAACTCTTTCGAAAACTAAGATATTTCTATTACAATATTATTAAGTCTCGTATATAGAAATACAATATTATTAATAGAATATTAATATTATTAATTATATTACATTTATAATGAAACTAGATATTATTTATATAATAAGTTAATTAATATGTTTAATTAAATTATGTTAGAAAGTTATATGTAGAACTTAAATAAAATGTTCTTTTTGATTAGATAAAAGGTTTCGGCTTAAAATTGAATTCCAAGATTAAGTGTTTATTGAATAGCTGAATTATTATTATAAAAACTAATCTTATATAGAATTGTGATAGATAAAAGATGTTTTTAGTATATTCTGAATATTTCCTTAGAAGTCGAATAATATAATATACTGATAAATATAATATTATTATTATCTTATAAATTAAAATCGGGGAGGGGGTAATAGCTTACTTTCTACTATGACTATTAGTAGATCTATTAACCCCTGAATTATAGTTTTAGCTTTCTTATTCCTTTACTCACTATTATAACTAATCCCTAATTAATTTAGAGCTAAGTACCTTATAGTTATAGTAACTAGTATATCTACTTTATCTCAATTTCTTTATAGACAATAAAGAACTAATAACTCTTGCTATAACACTAGAAATCGTTATACTCCCACGTCTTCATACTTTTATAGTTATATATAATTTAAATATACTTAAATACTACTAACTATAGGTATTCTCTTCAAATATTCATTATAAACTTAATATTTATAACTTTAATACTCTTTTTATAAACTAAACTTCACCTACTCCTAAGATAAGATTTTGTATTACTAATATCAAGATTCTCTACTACTAATATAAACTAACTTATACTTCTCATTTAGGTATAATAAGACTTGGCTTATTCTGATTAGTAAAAAGTCTTAATATAATAAGTAAAAGTAATATATATATAATATTTATATAAATATAGATATTTCTAGTATAGCTAGATAGCTTTTCAAATCCCTATATTTATATTATTATAATACTCTAAAGTGTTTAGTATTTAGTATTATAGTAAGAAATTAATTTTAAATTATTATCTAATTAATATTTGGTTTTTGATATTATTAGGTTAGTATAGTAATTTATAGAATAACTAGATAATTCTCATTAAGTATTCATAAGCTATTTAATAATTATAACATTAAGAATAATTTATTGAAAACCTAGTCTAAGAAACTAATTATCTCAGCTATTATAGTTATAATAAGATATTCGTATACTTATCTTATAGCTATTCTTTTATAAATAGTTATATAGATTTTAAAGAGATTTTGGTTTTTATATAAAGTTTATAGAAGAGTAATAGATTATAGAATACTCAGCTTTTAAACTTTAAAATAAGTATTCTATTTTATTCTATTTTGAAGAAGTTTCAAAAGGTTTTTAACCTTATAACTTGCGTAATTACTTTCAGCTATATTATTACTATGAAGTTTTCTATTACTATAAAGTTAAATATTATAACTATAAGTATAGTTATCTATAATAATAGACAATCCTATCACTATTTTAACTCGTTATAAGCTAGTATTAGTTTAAATATTATTATTATGTAAAATATATCCTTAGATTTATATATAAAATAAAGCCCTTTAGGTATAGAGTAAAGGTAACTAAATAGATTAAAGTAGAACTTATAAAACAATTCTAAGTTACTTAAAAAGCTCTTTTTACTAGCTATCTAATTATTATATGTTAAATAAACGTTGGAGTAAATATTTTTAATAAAAGTAAAATATAATTACTGGTATTATAGTAGAAATACTTTAGTAACACGCCGCTTTACTAACAAAAAGTATCTACATATTCCGAAGTTGAGCTAGCCACTATAATAGTACTACTAAGTTTCTTTAATATATAGATATTAACTATTGTTTTAAGAAGAATCAGAAACGTATAAGAGAAAAGAGCTTAGTTTATAGAATAGGAATATAATAGAGTTTTAATTAAAGAAAAAGCTTATTTACAATTAAAGCTTAGAGTTGATAATAATATATATTTAGTTACTTTTGCTCAACACTTAGAATCGTATCTAATGTTTTTACCCTATATATATTTAATTTCAGATTTTACTTAATAATAGTATTCGTACTAATACTAGCTTATAACTGGTTAAAATAGTAAGAAGATTACTTATTATTATAAGTAATTATACTCCTAGTTCTAATATTTAACTTTATAATAGTAGAAGACCTCGTAGTAATAGTTTATATAAAGAAAGTTTTATTAAACCTAAAGCTTAGTATATATATAGTTAGAAATAACTACTAAAGTTATAGAGTTAAGAACCTCTTTAAACCTTTTAAAGATAGAATAAAACAAGGTATTTATTTCGAGATATAAAAGCTAGGTATTCTATGATTTATTACTCTTCTATAATTTTTATAATAGAATGGAAATTTCCTCGAAATTCATATAGCTATTTATAAAGAAATAATTATAAGATACGTATAGAAATATTTAGTTATAATTATTATAACTAAATTTATTAATATATTAGACTAAGCTTTGATTAATTTATTCTAATATTATATTTAATAAATAGTAGGAGGGGCTAATAGCTTACTCTCTACTACGACTATTAGTAGATATGTTGCCCCCTGAAGTACGACTTCAGCCCTCCTACCCCCCCTACTAACTACTNTACCCCCCCCCTACTAACTACTATAGCTAGCTTCTAGTTAATCTAAGGCTAAACCTTTCGCGGCTATAGCTAGTATACCTACTCCACATTAACCTTTTTACAGATAATAAATAACTAACAACTCTTTCCGCAATAACCTTATACCTTTATACCCTCACGCCTTTATACCCTTATAGCTATACATAATTCATATATCTCGAAACATTTGATTACTACTAACTATAAGTACTCAATCTAAATATTTATTATAACCTCGATATCTATAACCTTAATATCCCTATTATAAACTAAACCTTACCTACTCCTAAGACGAGACTTTATATTACTAATATAAACGTTCTCTACTATTAATATAAGTTAACTTATAATTTCTATATAAATAGAGCAGGACTTAGCTTACTTTTATTAGTAAACGATTTTGATATATTAGATATAGCTAATTTATAAATAATACTTATATAGGTATAGATACTTCTATTATAGCTAGATAACCTTTAAAAGCTCTATAATTACGTTATTATAATATTCTAAAGTATCTAATAATTAGTATTATAGTAGTATATTAATATTAAAGTATTACTTAATTAATATTTAATTTCTAATATTATTAGCTTAGTATAATAGGTTATAGGTTAACTAGATAATTTTCTTTTAAATATTTATAGGCTACTTATTGATTATAGTATTTGGGATAATTTTATTAAGGTTTATTTTAATAAAGTAATAGTTTTGGTTATACTAGTTATAGCTAGATATCTCTATACCTATTCTATAGTTCTTTTTTTATAGGTAGCTATATAGATTTCGAGGAGATTTTAGTTCTATCGTAAAGGATATGGAAAAGTAATAGGTTATAGAATACCTAGTTTTTAGTATTTTATTTTATTCTATTTTTAAGAGGTTTATAAAGGTTTTTAACTTTATGACTTTAGTAGTTACTTTTAGCTATATATACTAAGCCCTAGCCTAGGTAAAGCTCCCTCTATATAAATTATACTATAAGGTTTTTTATTATTATAGGGTTAAATATCAGAACTAGGGGTATAATTATCTATAATAATAGGTAATTTCATTACTGCTTTAACTAGTTGCGAGCTAGTATTAGTATAAATACTATTATTAGGTAGAATTTATAGTTAGATCTATATATAGGATGAAGAGCTTAGATGCTATTCTAGGTATAGAGTAAAAGTAACTGAATAAACTTAATAAATAGTTTATAGATATTCAAAAAGGAATTATCTAGTTATCCTATAAACTACTATATTAAACTAATAATATTAGAGACTAGTTATTGATTAGATAATATTTTAATATTGATATTTTGTTATAATACTAATTATGAGATATTTTAGAATATTATAATACTATAATTATAGAGGTTTTAAAAACTATTTAGCTATACTAGAAATATCTATATCTATATAAGTATTATTTATGTATTAGCTATACTTAATATATTAAAGTTATTTACTAATAAAAGTAAACTAAGTCTTACTATACTTATATAGAGATTATAAGTTAGTTTATATTAGTAATAGAGAACTTTTATATTAGTAGTATAAAGTCTTGTTTTNAGACATACGTCAAGTTTAGTCTAGGGGTTATTAAAGTTATAAATATTAAAGTTATAATAAGTATTCGAATAGAATACCTATACTTCATAGTAATTAAATATCTAAAGATATTTGACTTATACATAACTATAAAAGTATAAAGGTATAAGGGTATGAAAATATCGTGGAAAGAGTAATTCGTTATTTATTATCTATAACAATTTAATACAAGGTAAGTATACTAGCTATAGCTACGAGGAGTTTAGCTTTAGATTAACTAGGAACTAACTATAATAGTTAGTAAAAGGGTAGGAAAGTTAAACTTGTATTTTAGGGTTTAATATATCTACTAATAGTCGCAGTAGAGAGCAAACCATTAGCCCCTCCTATAATAATATATATATATATATATATATATATAAACTATGAAGAAAGTTTATTTATTAACTAAAATACTTCTACTTTAATGCTAAATATTGTAGAATATACAGGTTTTACGTAGTTTGTTTTAAGTTTTATAGAGTAGTAAGAACGTAATATACTTTTCAATTACGACAAATAATATAGATATATATTAAACTTAAATTTAATTAATCATTTTCGTTCTATACCTAGAATAGTATTCAAGCTCTTTACTTGATATATATATTTAACTATGAATCTTATTTCATAATAGTATTTATACTAATACTAGTTTATAACTAGTTAAAATAACAACAAAGTTACTTATTATTGTGAATAAATATATTTCTAGTTCTAATGTTTAACTTTATGATAATGTAAGGCTTTATAGTAATAGTCTATATAAAAAGAGTTTTACTAAAGCTAGGGATTAATATATATAGCTTAGAGTAACTAGTAAGGTAGTAGGGTTAGGAGTTTTCTTAAACTTCTCAAAAATAAAATACAATAGAATACTAAAAATA
Source organism: Colletotrichum trifolii (assembly GCA_004367215.1). Lineage (NCBI taxonomy): Eukaryota > Fungi > Ascomycota > Sordariomycetes > Glomerellales > Glomerellaceae > Colletotrichum > Colletotrichum trifolii. The sequence continues at coordinate 25,700 of RYZW01000166.1, read as the reverse complement.
TACAAATATATCTAAAAGCTTTAATTAGAAAAGGTTTGGATATAGAAGTAAGGTCTCTATTACGATATAGACTATTATTTATAAGATCTAAATTATAATCTTTCTATGAAGAATTCTTCTAGAATTTTACTAGTTAATTATTAGGTATATTATATAATTCTATTATTATATTTTCATAACTATTTCCCCTAGGAGAGGCCGATAGCTTGCTTTCTACTTCGACTATTAGTAGATATATTACCCCCTAAAATATAACTTTAACTATCCTACTCCCCTACTAGTTACTATAGCTAGCCCCTAACTAATCTAGGCTAGACGTTTCGTAATTATAGTTGCTAGTATACCTACCCTATATTAACCTTTTTATAGATAGTAAATAACTAATAGCTCCTTCCATGATAACCTTATACTCTTATACCTTTACACCTTTACGCCTTTATACCCTTATAACTATTGATATATAATTCGAATATTTCGAGATATCGAATTACTACTAAATACAAATACTGTATTTAAATATTTATCATAACCTTAACATCCGTAACTTTAATATCCCCTAGACCAAGTTTTACTTACCTTTAAAATAAGATTTTATATTACTAATATAAAGGTTCGTTAATATTGATATAAGTTAATTTATAATCTCTATATAAATATAATAAGACTTAGTTTATACTTCTTAGTAAATGATTTTAATTCATTAATTAAGTATAGCTAATATATAAATAATATTTATATAGATATAGATGTTTCTAGTATAGCTAAGTAGTTTTGAAAACCCCTCTAATTATAATATTATAATACTCTAAAGTATCTAATAATTAGTATTATAGTAAAGTATTAATATTAGGGTATTATGTATTTAATATTTAATCTCTAATATTATTAGCTTTATATAGTAGTTTATAAGATAACTAGATAATTCTCTTTTAAATATCTATAGACTTTTTATTAATTATAGTATTCGGAGTAAATTTATTAAAACCTATTCTAATATACTAATAGTTTTCGTTATGATAGTTATTACTATATATCTCTATACTTATCTTATAACTATATTTTTATAAATAGTTATATAGATTTCGAGGAGATTTAAGTTCTTTTATAAAAGTATAATTATAGAAGAATAATTGATTATAGAATACCTAGCTCTTATATCTCAAAATAAATATTCTATTTTATTCTATTTTTAAGAGGTTTAAAACAGTTCTTAACTTCATAGTTTTAATAGTTATTTTTAGTTATATATATTAAGCTTTAGTTTCGATAAAGCTCTTTCTATTTATTATTATAAAGTATCCTATTATTATGGAGTTAAATATTAAAACTAGGGGTATATTTATCTATAGTAATAAGTAATTTCATTACTATTTTAACTAGTTATAAACCTGTATTAACACGAATACTATTATTTAGTAAAATCTATAGTTAAGTCTATATATAAGGTGAAGCGCTTAGATACTATTCTAGGTATAGAGTAAACGTAACTAAATAACTATTTCCCGTTCTAAAAGCATTAATTTCTAATATTAAAACTATATATTCCCTAATATCTTTCGTAAAACATATACTTTGTTACTTATTATTTATTAGATATAATTAATAATTATATATTCCCCGATATCTCTTATAAAACCTATACTATATTACTAATCATTCATTATATATAATACTTCCTTTAATTCCAGTAATTATCTTATTATAATTCCATAATCTTCTTAATTAATGTTTTATAATTTGAGTTATAAAGTTTCTTTTTATCAATACTACTATTAAGTGTTTTATTTTTGTTTTATCTTTTATAAATATATGTATTATTATCCTCGTGACGGGTTAATATTTTTAATCTTATAATATTCATTTATTAGAATAGCTTTTTAAACTATACTATAATCTCTACTATAATCTCTTATAAGACTTCGCTATATACTTTATGAGTATTATCTATTTGTCTTATATATATTATATTATTCTCTTATTTTGCTTTTTGTAGTATTTTATTCTTAGATATTTCTTTATGTTTACTACTTAGCCTACTATTTCCTTTTCTTTCTATTTACGGGCTTTGTTTTTCTTTTTCTTTTCTAGGAGATATTATCTATTTATAAGTACCTATATATTAAATATCTTATTACTGAAAGTTTCCTAAATACTTACTATATTATTACTATTAATTAATTAAATACCTTAGTATTGTAAGATTTATACTTGGACTATTTCGCTATTTATTTATTATATAGTTTACCTACTTTTAAAATAATAGTTTTACTACTATTCTAGGGTAGTAGCTAGTTTATTTCCTTGATAATCCCTATTATACTTTAGTGTTTAAAGGTATTAAGGGTTTCCTTGCTATAAACCCACCTCAATGAAATAATAGGTTTCGCTACTACTTTACTATCTATTTAGAAAATAATATACCTAAATATTATATTACTATTATTAGTAGTTATTTTATTCTTTATAGTTCTAATACTACTATACGTTACTAGGTATATACTCTTAGTTTACTATTATCTATTAATACTAATAATAATAGTAATAATAAGGATAATAATAAGAGTAAAGAGTCTTAGACTATAGAAAAGATTTTGTAGTTTCCTTGCTTTATTACTAGTAACAACAATATTTCTATACTTACTCATTATATTCTATCTACTAAATTTTACTTAACAAGTTTCTAGTAATATTCGTCTCTTGATAATATTTAGGAGGAGAAGTTTCTTACCAAAAAGTATAAAACTTATTTAAGTAATTTTATACTTATTTCTATAGTCTCCATATTAAGTAATTATTAATTTATTGTTTAAAGGTCTATTATGTCCTAAAAGGTTATACTAACTAAGAAAACTACTGTTATAAAGAAGGCTCCTATTGCTAAGAAAATTATCATATTTGTAATACTTATTAAAATTCTAGTATTTATCCTTATTATACTTATAGTATTTATTATACCTATAATACCTATTATATTTATAGTTTTTATTATTTCTATTATCTTTATTAAGAAAAGTCGGGGATATATTCATAAGAATACGTCCAGGTTTTAAGTATCATAATTGTTTTATTTTATATCTATTAGTTAAGCTATTACTAAAACATATCAGTTGTTCTAGCTAAGGAATATACTTTTAGATGATGTTTGAGTTATTTAAGTAGTTAATAGAATTGTTTTCTTATTTCTGGGATATAGTTATTAGGTTTTTAGTATTAATATTAAGCTAATTATTCTATTTCCTGTAATACTAGAGTATTTATTTTTTGAATTTCTAAATAGTTTGTTATATATTATTTGGGTTAATTATGGTTTTTTGTATATTATATTCTATAGACTACTTAGCTTATTTTATCAAGAAGTATTTATTATGTTTTCCCTTTATTATATTATAATACTTTCTATTCTTTTACTCTATAGGATAATCCTCTAACTTAGAAAGAATAGTTTAGTTATTAATCTTTTTTTATTATTCAATCTATAGTTAAAGTAAAGAGATAGGGAAAATATTGTATATCTAGTAATACTACCCTAGTAGATATACCTTGTATATCTATTCTCCTATCTTTTTAGTTATTAAGATTTTAATATATCTTAGCATCAATCGTTTATATTTAAGTTTAAAGTTCTTTGTTGAAACCTTGATAATTATTTTCTAATTATATATTTATAATTAATACTTTACCCGCTTAACATAGTAGTCTAATATCTAGCTAGCTTTTACCGTTTTATAATAAGTATAGTAGGTTCGAATCCTGTAGCGGGTAAGCGTGACTAGTAGCTATATATTTTCTAATCATATAAACTAATTATAATAACCGCTACTAGCTATTAATACTTACTATAACTATAATAACTAGTAACTATTAATAGCTAGTAGTAAGTACTACTAGCTAGCTAGTATCTAGTATTATATAACTATAGTCTTATGCTAAGTAACTATAATAAATATAAATATATATATATTTTCTATTTATTAGCTATCATCTTAACTTACTATATTATTTCTACTTAAGGTTTTCTCCGTTTAAATAGCTCTTTAGTTTTAGTATTATCTATAGGGTATATAAAATAAGAACTAACTATTAGGTATAGTTTACTGTAAAGGGTCCTGAGAAATATATAACTTTGAATAGATTAAAGACCTTTAATATAACTATTACTATAGTTAATACTTCAAATTATATATATTCATCTATTTGTTAACTATTATTTACTCATATTCTACTATCTAGTAATATCTTTAGCTGATATAAGTAATATACTCTGTATTATTTTATATTGTTAAGTTTTTCTTTGTTGTATATTTAACTATATTCAAGTAGAATTTATGTAGTCTTTCTAATAGTAAGTACTTAGTAGTACCATAATTACTATTATTATCTATAAGTATAGTTTAGGAAAACTATACTACTTAAATAATGAGCGAATTACTAGTAAACACTTTAAAGTAATACTATTATATCTAATATATTTATTTTATTTAGTTATTTGTCTATTAAAAGTATACTATAAATAATTATTATTTAATTAATTATTCTACTATAAATGCTTCTTAAAGTTAGTTGGTAAAAGGTTTATTTATCTTACTAATAATATTTTCTAGAATACTAAATTCCTATTCTACTTCTTTATAAGGTATTACTACTAGGTCTATATCTATTATCTTCTTTATTATTAGAATAAATATTATAAACTTTATAAGTCTATCTATAATTACTAGGATAGTATTATATATATTACTACCTCTATATATATTTTCTAGTAATCCTATACTAAAATCTATTTAAACTTCTTGATATAGTTCTATTAAGATAAGTAGAAGCTATAGCTAGCTATATAATTTATATTTTAAGAGTTTGAATCTCTAAGTAGATTGAATATAATATTATATAGTTTTATATATTTATAGCTATATTATTCTAATAGAAGCTCTTTTGTATAAAATTATAGATCTTATTAATATTTATATAGCTTTCTTTATTTTTACTATAGTTTAGGTAAATAATTATATATTCTAGGAATTTCATATTCAGTATAACTAGTCTTTTTAAGAAAGAAATATTCTTTCTATATTTACTAAGTATTTGTTCTATTTAGTACTTATTCTCTAGGCTTTTTTTATATGTACTAAGTAATTTGTACTATAAGTTTATAGTTTCTTTAAAATTTATTTAATATCCCTAGAGTTTTGTATAGAATATATTATTTTGTTTTCTATAAGATTTCTTATTACTTAACATAAGAATTACTATACTAGAACAATAATCCTAGCCTTTTATAAATTCTCTTTACTTATTAATACTTACTAGATATTCTTTATTTCTCTATATACATTTTGGTTATAAGTAATTATAGCTGTAACTTTCACTATTTCTCTAGTATCTTTAATAAAGTAACACTTTATAGAAACTAAGTAGCCTTTACTTTGAGGTCTAACCTTTATATTAAAGTATTTTTCTTGTATTTATATTATGTAAGGAAAATGTGTTCTTAATTCTAAATTTCCTTCAACTTTAGTAATTCTTTAATAAGTATCTACTAATAATAGCTTAGGAAGTTATAATCTATTTATAAAAGTTAGTAGTATACTACAATACTTTATTTCTTCCTATGTATAATCTAGATAATCTATTTACTAGATTAGTAATACTAAATAAGTATTCTAGATTAAAGTTAAATACTAAGAGTTTATAAATCTAGTTAGTAAGGTTCCTCTAAAGATCCTATATTAATATTATAATAATATCTATCAAGGCTTAATAGTATATTAAAACTATGAACGTTTTTCAAAATCGTATTAAATTGTACTCCTAGTAGTTAAAGTTCTCAATAATAACTGATTGCTCTTATTAACCTATTCTTTATTTCTATTCTATTTTACTTAACCTCTTAGAATAGGAAATAACGAGTTATTATTAGCGTTTCATTTTTTATGATAGAATACTTAAGATTACTTACTATAATATATCTATTTCTACTTTAGTTTTTCTAATAAAGTCCGAGTACTGGAAAATAGTTACTAAGTAAAAAACATCTTATATTCCTAAGAATATAGATTTTATATCTTCTAGCTATATAAAACCTTTCTTTTCTATTTCTTTCTTTAAATAATACTATTAGTAGTATTATTACTCATAAGTAACTAGTAATAGCCTCATAATAGAAGTTATAGAAATTCAGGAATACTTAAAATTCTTTAAATATGTCTAGTAATTTGTATTTATTAATAACTTAGACTTTTATTAGGTCTATTCTCATACTTTTGTAAGTAATTATACTTCCTAGGAAGCTTGTTCTTTCTATGTTTCATTTATACTTAGAAAGGCTAGTAAAAAGATATATTTTATATAGTTTAGTAAGTATTTAAAAATAGTATCCCAATATAGTCTTCTCTTATATTCATTATATATATTATACTATTATTTATCTATATTATATAGTATATATTAATTAAACCAGTAAATATATAACTCATATATACTTAAAGAAGTACTAGTATATCAATAAGATCAAATAGTATATATATATTTATAATAGCTGTACTTTATCTTAAAGATTTTCTTTTAATAATCCTGTAACTTAATCCTAGTATAATAATAAGTATTTTAAAAATTAATCTTCGAAATCTACATTATTCCCCGGAATCTATCTAGAGGTTTACTAATACACAATAGGAAGTTTGGTTCTTAATTATGATTTTATTAAGACTCCTATAATTAATATATAAGTTTAAAAGGTTTTTTTTCTTCAGAATAAAAAAGATTAATATAGCTATTTTATCTTCAAACATTTATATATATCTATTTACTAGGTTATCTATAATATATACTTTTAACTCTTTCAATTAGTATTTACTTAGTGAGTATCTAAATCTTTAAAGTAGTGTTTTATTCAAATCTAAGCTCAATATATATTTAGTATTTTTAATGACTAGGACTAATTTTACTATAGTTCTCTTAAATACTCTTTATTCATTTATTAATTCCCTAGGGATATTGATAACTACAATAAGTTTATTCATTTCCCTAGAGACTTCTATATAAGTTTTAAAATCCTTACTTATTTTACTAATATATAATATACAAGTAGCTTTAGTATTCTTAATAATCTCTTACAAAAACATCTCTATTTTAGTAAGAACTATCTATTTATAATATTAAATATTTAGCGAAGTATTTATTATAATATTTTCCTAGCTTACAGAAAACTATTTTAATAGATAATCTATATATCTTTCTAACTAATAAATACTAATAAGTAGCTGGTATAACTTCTATAAGTAACTATTCAAATCTATAAGAAAAAACATTAGCTAGTAGTATTCCTTTAGTTCTAATATTAAACTATCCAATTTTTCGAAAGTAAATATAATTGCTTTAACTAACACTAATTCTAGTCATATAACTAGTTATTTACTAATAAAGTCTATTTATAAATATAAATCTATATCTACTATTACTTCTTTCTTAGTATTTTAAAGAATAATTACTAAACCTTTAGGTATTTTCCCTATAGGGATGAACTCTCTAGCTAGTATAAGGATTATTAGTTTTATTTTTATATTTCTTTTGTATCCTAGATTTCTTTAATTTAAAAGCTAGTATTAATAACCTAGATTAAAATATAGGAGCCTATAGTATTCTACCTTTAACTAGTTATTAGTATTAAGTTTATATGTATCTTAGTTATATAGTTTATAGCTCTATACCTTATTTAATTATATAAGAAGTATATCCCTACAACTTATAATATTACTAACATATATATATTTTTCTAGTTTGGAGTAAGTATAGTATTATTTAATTTACTAGTGTCTTATTACTATCTATTTAGTATTAATAAGATTAATAGATTTATTTCGCTTATTATTTTCAAGAATAGTAGTAATAAGAAAAACTATAAGTTTATACAAATCTATTTATGTCCTTCCTCTTATATTAATTTACTAGTATAATACTATTAGAGTTCTTATAGTTCTTTTTAGTTCTTACTATAAAATTTCTATTTCTTCAAATAAGGATATTAAGTTCTTCTATTCTTTTTTTATATTGAAGTATAGTTAATAGAAATAGATAAGAAGCTTTTCTTTTATTCAAATTAAATCTAGATATATTCAAGTTCTAATATAGTATTGATTATTTGGTATAATATTCTTCAGGTAACTAGTGTCTTCCCTATTATATTGCCCTTAGTTTCTACTTATATAATTTCTCTTATATTTCTAAGTTAATATACTATTACTAAGTAAATATAATGAGATTAATCTAAATAAGTTTATCTTCTAAACTAACCTTATAATTTCTCTATTCTATCTAAAATTAAAATACTAGTTTTATAAATACTTACTAGTTCTATTAGTTAACCATCCTATCTAGTTAGATCTAGTAACTATCCTTCGTAATTGTAATCTAGTTATCAATTTATTTAGCTATAAATTTTTCTTCTATTATTATATAGTTATAGAACGCTAACTGTTCTTATTTTCAAGAAACTTAAGTATTACTAATTATTCATCTAGCTATTATATAAAAGCTATAATATACTCTTTATAAGTTTCTTATTATTTTTATATTTGTCTTTAATATATTATTATCTAGGATTAAATGATTATAACTATTTTACTTATAATATTTACTAGATCTAGTCTAGATAAGAATAGTAGCTTTAACAATATTTAGGATTACTTATTAAATCTAAGTATTAATTATTAAAAGTTTATTAATTACTTAAGGTTTAGAAATATAACAAAAGTTACGTTAGTCCTTCTTCTTATATTAAGAGATAAGTATTCTTTTTCAAAGAGATACTTTATATAATAGTTTCTAAAAAATGCCCTCTTTTAACTTCTTTAGTATATTATTACTAAAGCCTTATATTAATACTGAGTTTTAGATTATCTTAAATAGTATATAAGAAGTATTTCTCTTTAGAGTTATTTTTTCCTAGGGTAATTATCCTATTATTATTATTATTATTTTACTTATTTAATCTTTACTAGGAGTATAGTATAATAGTAATAGTCTTACTATATATTTTTACTAATTTAAATATTAATTATTAAAACTTATAGAGATTTATGTTAGGTTTATACTTATAGAATAGCTATTCTCTAAAATATTAGTTACTACTGAATACTTTTACTTATACTAATTACTTAAAAGTTAAATAGATATAATAGAATTATAAGAGTATAACTAATACTATTAACTAAGAAAAGCTCGGATATATAAGTAAAATCTATATTACTACATAGACTATTACTTAAAAGATTCAAGTTATAATCTTTCTCCTAAAGGCTCTTCTAATACTTTACTAGCTAGTTAATAGGTATGCTATATAATGCTATTATTAAATCTTTATAAAAAGCTAGGGGTTGTATAATTTATTGTTGTTCTCTATCTATACTATTATAGGAAGTATAAAATACTTTTAAAATCAATGTAATTATCTGTAAAACAGGAAGTATAAGATAAGTATAATAACATTCACTTATAAGCCTTATAATTAAAATTATCAGTGTATTAGATTAAGCTTTAATAGAATTATCTTAAGATTTATAAGTAGAAAGTAGTTTATAAATATTTAAAAGATAATTATCTAGTTATCATAAAAATTACTATATAGAGCTAAAGGTTTCGGAGACTATGTATTAATTAGATACATTTTGATGTTGATATATTACTATAATATTAGTTAATAGAGTCTTTGGAATATTATAGTAATATAATTATAAAGGTTTCAAAAGCTATTGAAAGCTATTAGAAGTATTTACACTTATATAAATACTTTTTATATATTAGCTATATGTGATATATTAAGATTATTAATTAATAAGAATAGGCTAAGTCTTATTATATTTATATAGAGATTATAAGTTAGCTTATATTAATAATAGAGAACTTTTATATTAGTAGTATAAAGTTTTATTTTAATAATAAGTAAGGTTTAGTCTATAACAAAACTATTAAGCTTATAGATATTAAGGTTATAATAAATATTTGAGTAGAATCTTTATAGTTAGTAGTAATTGAATATCTCGAGATATTCGAATTATATTTAGCTATAAAAGTTGAAAAGTATAAAAATATAAGATTATTATAGAAAGAGTTCTTAGTTATCTATTACCGAAAAGTTTAATAAAGTGTAATTATACTAGCTATAGCTATGAGGGGTTTAGCTTTAGATTAACTAGGAGCTAGCTATAATAATTAGTAAAAGGGTAAAAAGACCAAAGTCGTATATGAGGGAATAATATGTTTACTAATGTTTATAGTAAACGTAAGCTATTAGCCTTTCCCTAAATTTGAATATATATATATATATATATAGATATAAATATATTAATAACTCTTAACTATAATAAGAAATCTAATATATTTACTTTAGAATTGAATATAAAATCTAAAAAGGCTCTATAACTAATACTTTTATACAGTGACTATAAAATTATTACTTTGATATATTTATTATTTTAATTAGTATAATCTATTGGTTAAATCACTTAAAGTTACTACTAGGACAAGAATTCGGAAAAGGACCTTCAATATCAACAAATTCTTATACGACTATAGACTATTTATTCATATTTATAGATTATGAGTTATAATAATAATAATATAAATCTTTTAATTAATAACAGATATTGAAATAATTTATGAATATTATTATTTGTCTTACTCTATAGAAAGACATTTGATTAAGATAAAAGAGTTATAAGAAGAACTTCTTATAAAATATTTAGTTACTTTTGCTTTATATCTAGAATAATGCCTAAGCTCTTTACTTTATATATAGATTTAACTATAAACCTTACTTGATAATAGTATTCATACTCATACTAGCTAATTGGTAGTTAATATAGTAATGAAATTACTTATTATTATAAATATTTATCCTCCTAGTTCTAATATTTAACTTTATAGTACTAGAAAACCTTATAGTAATAATCTATATAGGGAAAGCTTTATCTAGGTTAGGGTTTAATATATATAGATAAAACTTACTATTTAAATTATAAAGTTAGAAATTTCTATAAATGTCTTAAAATAGAATAAAATACAATATTTATAACAGTTAAGTATTCTATAATCTATTACCTTTCTATATCTTTTATGATAAAACTAAAGTTTCTTGAAAGTCTATATAATTACTTATACAAATAACTATAGAATGAGTATAGAAATATCTAGTTATAGTTATTATAATTAAAACTATTATTTTATTAAAATAAGTTTTAATAAAAGTATTTTAAAGATTATAATTAATAAGTAGTTTATAAATATTCAAAACGAATATTATCTAGCTAACCTATTACTTCTAATATTACTGTTGGTAACGCTATGCCGCGAGGTATGCGTTAACGCCTGAGGCGTGTATGCCTCTATACGTATATAGTATACGTATCTATACACCTTATAAGTATAGGGTATACGTAGCTATATACCCTTATCCCCCCTAGTAATACCCACTACTAGCTATAGCTAAGTACTATAGTAGTAGTACTATACTATAGATCTAGAGTTTTATATACTTATATATAGGTATATAATATAATAATAATAACAATAAATACTAGACCTTTTTATACCTATACGACGAGATTATATACAGTATATGTTACCCTCTAGATAAACTAATACTAATCAGTAGTCGACAATATCCATCACTACTACTACAGATTAGTAAGGTTCTTTTATGCGAGAAGAAGTAATCACGAACCCTACCTAAAATCTATATAAGGCGGGATCGTGAGTATTAACTTAGATGCCTCAAGAGATATTACTCTCGCCTAAACTCCTTTATCCCCAGCGAAACGCCTCTAAGTTAATATATTAACTTTACTCTATAAAATACTAAAGAAGTAAACTTTAACGATACCTTTTAGTACAGACTAGAGAATGTTTAGCAAACATAATAACTACCCTTTTAGGAGTATATAGGATTTATAGTATCCCTACTCTTTCCCTTGAAAGGTCTACCTATTTATAGGACTTCTCGAAAACCCTCGATAAGGCTATTTTGAGATTTAAATCAAGCCTTTACTATAGCTAGAAATAAGGTACCCCTAGTAGTATTACTAAGACTTAAGTTAGGCCCTTAGTAATAGCTTACTAGAGTAATAATAACTTTTTTAGAGTATTGCTAGATTTTCCCCCTCTTGAGAAACTCTCCCCCTCTTAAGAGATATCTATAGTATGTAGGATTTATATTATCCCGTACTTACCCCTTCTTAAGACATTTTCCCCCTCTTAAGAGATTTTCCCCCTCTCGAGAGATTTTCCTTTTCTTAAGAAACTTCTATAATACGCAGGATTTACACTATCCTATACTTCCCCTTTCCCGAGAAACCTTATAGTATATAGGATTTATAGTATCCTACGCTTCTTACCTCCTGAAAACTCTTTTCTCTTTCTTTCCCCAGTTACCCCTCTCTATATAACCTTACGAAATAATAGCTACCTCAGACTTCGATTACCTAATCCCAGAGAGGCTTAAGCTATATATCGATATAGATCTATTCGGAAAGCTATATACCCTCGACTATAGTAACCTCATATAAGTAAATACTAAAGAAATTACTACTTTTATAGTATCTTATATCTGCTAATACGACGATATAGAAATCTATAGCTAGAAGCTTTTCGACGAGTTTAAGATATACTTTAATAAGTAGCTTATTATAACCTAGTAATATATAAACCCTAGAGTAGTCTGCTATTTTAGGGATTACTTTATTACCTATAGGATTTAGCTTAGAATAATAAGTTATAAGATTTATACTATACTATACTAATATGCTTAGTAGGAGTATTTTACTTAGTAGTTTCTAGATAATATTAAGAGGTTTAGTAGAAAGTTCTTATTTATCTAGAATATTAAAAAGTTCCTTAAGTTTTTTTATTATATTATACTATTCGAGGAAGAGGTAGAAGAACTAGGAATACCCTAGGTTTACTTTTACTAGTTATAGAAAGAGATATTATTAACGCTAGAAGCTTTCTTACTAATAGTAAAAGTATTACTACCCGTAGTAATACCCTTAGAAGTACCTATAGCTAAGGCCCCCGTAGCTTTGCTGCTCCCGAAGATAGTAGCTACGCCCTCCGAGGCCCCTATAGCCTCGCCGGCCCCTAAGACCCCTATGACCTCACTATCCTCCGAGGCCCCCGTAGCCTTACTACCCTCCGAGCCCCCCGAGGCCTCGCTTCTGAAGGTAGTAGCTATGCCCTCCGAGGCCCCCGTAGCTTTACCGCCCCCCGAGCCCCCATAGCCTCGCCCCCGAAGCTTCCCACTATAGAGCCCGTTAAATGCTTTCCCCTACCAACATCAATAGCCTCACCAGCATACGAAAACCCTATCACAGAGCCCCTTATACTATCCTTAGTAACTCCGCTAGCCTATATACTTTTATAGTAGCCTTTAATTACCCCGAAAGCTACCCCTTAGAAAGAGCCGAAGTATTATAGCTAAAAACTATACCCTCAAGAGATTTATCAAGAGATTTACTAATTCGAACTACATAACTATTCGAATAGAGGGATAGGTGACTCGAGTAGAGTAGACAATACAGGTATTTAGACGTTATTAGGCAAGGGGTAAAAGGATCGCTTTTAACGCTATTTTTATACTTGCTTTTGATACTGTTTTACGCTTGTTTTTAATGCTATTTTGATAGCATTTTTAGTATATATTTATAGTGTTTTTAATACTGGCTTTTATATGTAAATAGAAGCGTATAAGGCGTATAGCAAAAAGAAAAAGTTACTAGTATTAGTAACGCTATACTACGAGGTATACGTTAAGACCTAAGGCATATATACCTCTATATACATACGGCATACGTGTCTATACGCCTTATAGGTATAAAGCATACGTGGCTATATACCCTTATCCCCTCTAGTAGTACCTACCGCTAGCTATAGCTAAGTGCTATAGTAATAGTATTATACTATAGATCTAGAGCCTTATATACTTACGCGTAAATATGTAATATAATAATCATAATAACGAATACTAGACCTTTTTATACCTGTATAACGAGATTATATATAGCGTGTATTACCTTCTAGATAAACTAACAATTACATTAATAATATTATAGACTAAGTATTAATTAAATAATACTTTAATATTTATATATTATTATAATACTAATTATTAAATACTTTAGAGTATTATAGTAATATCATTATAGAAACTTGAAAAGCTATCTCATTATACTAGGAGTATTTATATATATATAAGTATTACTTATATATTAACTATTTTTAATATATTAAGATTATTCACTAATAAGATTTAGCTAAGTCTTACTATATCTATATAGGAACTATAAGTTAGTTTATATTAGTAGTAGACAACTTTTGTATTATTAGTATAAAATCTTATCTTAAGGGTAAATAAATTTTAACTTATTATAGACATCTTAGATTTATATATATTAAAGATATAGTAAATATTAAAATAGAATACTTATAGTTAGGAATAATTAAATATCTTGGAATATTTGAATTATATACAGACATAAAATATAAACATATAAAATATAAAAGTATAAAAGTATAAGCTATTACAAAAAGAATTATTAGTTGTTTATTATTGAAAAGATTAACGCGGAACAAGTATACTAGCTACTATAGCTATAAAGAGTTTAGTTTTAGATTAACTAAAAGCTAGTTATAGTAGTTCGTTGGGGGTAAAAAAGCTAGAATTACACTTTGAGAAAAAGTATATCCACTAATAGTATATAAAAAATAAAGGATATAGTAGATAGTTTGAAAATAGGTTATTAAAAGGTATATCTTATTTAAACTAGAATGAAGTACTTAAATGTATATAAATAGGACGGTTAAGCTTTACATAAGCTAGTAGAGTTATATAGTAGCTTTAGTATTATACTTACCTTTATATAGCCCCTAGTGATAGAGCTACTAGAGATAGTTTTATATGATTTGAGTAATATACTAAATAAATAAACTAGGGTAAATAGTTTTTTAAAATAGGTTTTTAAATATTTAAATAAAAGAAATTAATAAGGTTATTGTAATTTATTATATTTTTAACTATTTTTGTTAGTATTAGTAAGAGTAATTAGTTAGTTCTTCCTAAGATTACTAGTAATCTAATCTTTTTATATACTATAAATAAATTATTTATTATTCTTTTATTTACTAGTTTTTCATTCTCACTTATACTAATATTTTAACAATTACTTTTCTATATTTATAAGTAATATATTCTATGAATATAGACTTTATATATTAACTTTAACTAGAATAATACATATTAGTTATTACTAATATTTAAATCATAAGATGAACCTTATAAGTTACTTGAGAAAAGAACTAGTAAAACTAAAGATTCTTCTATTAAAGTTAAAGAATAAGCTATTAATATCGAGAATACTTATGAAATTATTAGTAACCTTTTAGCCTATTTAGACTTATACTATCTATTAAGTAAGTCTATACTTATTTTTACCTATTTTATCCCTAAACTTAAAGGCTTCCTATTTAACGTTAACCTAAACAATAATAGAAGATCTATATTTAAATTTATATTAAATACTTTTTAACTTTATCTCCCTAGTAGTAATAATAACTTTAGAATTCAAAATACTCTTTTTTACTTTTTTCTAAAAACCTTATTTTATTTAATATCTTTTAACTCTTTCTATTTCTTATAAATAAATCAATATTTAATATTTTCCTTTATCCTTTCTTAGGATTAATATATTTATCTTTCTTAGTAACTTTATTTAGAAATACTCTATCTTTAGAATTCATAGTTAAGTTACAAATATTAGAAGAACCTATTCCTTTATTGATCTAAGTTTCGAGTAATAGTATTAAATTTAAGTATTTTACTTGAAATTCTTTATTTAGTTTTATTTTATAGAGTTCCCTAATTTATAAACATATTCTTTACTATCTCTATTCTCTAAACTTGAAATATTAAAACTTAGTAGTATTATAAAGAAAACTACTACTTTAACAAAAAAGCCTACTATTAATACTAGTTAGAAATATCTTTATAGTTATCTTAGGAAAGTTTCTACTTTAGAACTTCTATCTAATAATAATAAAGATAATTTAGCTAGAAAGCCTGGAATCAAAGACAAATAAGAACCTAAACCTATTATTAATAAAGAAAAAGAATCTAATAATAATATGAATAAAAAAGGAAATAGAGAGAATAATATTAAACTAGTTAAGTTTCCTAAGAAATGATTAAAAACTATACCTAATACTATAAAGAAATCTTTCTAAATTAGAAATTAGGAAGTTTTATTAGAAATTAATAATCTTAAATATCAATTTAGAATTACTAAACATTAGCCTATAAAGCCTAGTAAGAAGTCTACCACTTTGAAGGGAATTTAATTAAATCTACCTTTTCTAAGAAAAATAAAGCTACTAAAAAGATAACACCTATCTATTCTAGATAAAGATTATTAGTAATATATAACTTATTTAAACTGTTCTTTATATAGTTTACTATTGAAGTTTTACTTGTTTTCGAAGACTTTATTATTATATTATTAGTATTAGTAGTAACAATTTAGTTTCTAATTACTACTACTAGTAAAAGATTGGTTTAAAAACTATATATTTTTAAGTTTTAAATCAAACCTATAAAGCTTTTAAGAAATACTTAAAAGTTCTATAGATTTTAAATACTAATAAAGTAAGTATTTTAGCTTACAATCTTCCTTTAAATCTAACCTTTCTTGATTAAAAGATAAGAAAGTTAATAGTATAAACAAGTTTATCTATCTCAAACCATACTTAGAATAATAAACAGATTTCAAAACTATTTTTATTAAAAATAGAAGTATTCCTAACTCTACTATTTTAATTTTTACTATTAAAATACATTAGTTTACTATTACTCTAACCTCTTAAATACTACTTTTTATTACTTTAATATTTTAAATATTATTTCCCATTAAGATATCTTTTACTAACTTTATATCTAAGACTTTAGTAATCTTAACTAAGTTTTTTATTAAAAGATATTTTATTTCTTGGTTAATTATAGAAAGGTTTAGAATTTATAGTTTTAGATATAATATTCCAGTTACTAGTTTGAATAAGTATCTTCTACTTTTAAATTAAACTCGTATTTCTATCCTTAGTTTTAGGGTTATAATTAATTTTCAATACCCCTTTAAATTAACCTTTATATATTAATTACTATTTTTTACTTATTTATTTAAACTTCTAAATTTAAGTCATCTATTCTTAATTAGATAAAGGTTTAGGTAGAGAATTTTCTTCTTTATAAATAACTTAAAAAGTATTACTATCTTTTTCTTTCTACATTACTACTATAAAGATATTTCACTAATATAAGAATAAGTATAGTACTAATACAAATATATAATACTACTAGTTTATATAAAGCTTAACTATCTTATTTATATATATTCGAATATTTAATTCTAGTTTCAAGAAAATATACTTTAAAATAATCTATTATTAGACTATATACTATATTATTTATTAAATATAATCTTAAACCGAGTTATATTTAATTTATCTTTAAACTACTTATAATTAATAAATAAAAAGAAATTCTTTTTAACCTATCTTATGAATTCTTCAGTAAGTTGCTTAAATATAGTATACTTGATTACTAGTAAACTTAATATAATAGTAAAACTATCTACTAGCTCTAATTTTAACTATTAATATATTATATTATAGTTGTGATAAATAAATAATATAGTATATAGTTTGAAAGTAGGTTGTTGAAAGGTATATTTTCTTCTAACTAGAATGAAGTATCCGAATACGCTTTGTTTGAAAGTAGGTTGTTGAAAGGTATATCCTCTTCTAACTAGAATAAAGTATCTAAACGTATTTAAATAGAACAGTTATATCTTATATAAGCTACTAGATTAGAGCGGTAGCTAGCTAAGTTATATAATACCTTTAGTATTATACCTATTTTTATATACCTCCCTAGTAGTAGAGCTACTAGAAATACCCTGATATTATTTAAGTAATATACTAAATAGATAGAAAGAAAATAAATAGTTTCCTAGAATAGGTCCCTAAATACTCGAATAAACAGTATTAATAAAGTCTTTATAATCTATTATATATTTAACTATCTTTATTAAGTATTAGTAAGAGTAATCAGTTAGCTCTTTCTAAGATTACTAGTAATCTAATCTTTTTATATATTATAAATAAATTATTTATTGATTTTTTATTAACTAGATTCCTTTCTTCTCTTCTATACTAATATTTTGAATAGTTACTTTCCTATTTATAAGTAATACGTTTTAGTAATATAGATTCTATATATTAGCTTTAGGCGTAATAATATATATAAGTTATTACTAATGTTTTAACTATAAGAATAGCTCCCCGAATTTATTAAGAATAATATTATTATACTTATTCCCGAAGAATATAATATTACTAGTAACTTTTTAAAGTATTTTATATCTTTTTCTATTAATTATCTGGTACTAACTTTTACTAACTATATTTTCAAGTTCGAGTAATTACTCCTTAATCCTAATTTAAAAGATAACTAAGAATTATAGTTTTAAGTTACCTTAAGTATCTTTTACTCTTATTTACTTAATAAAGATAATACGTTATAAATTTAAGATACTTTTCTATATTCTTCAAGAAGTTTTCTTTACTTAGTAATTCTTATCCAATTATTTCTTATTTAAAACATTTAATTATTATTATTATTTTATTCTTTTCTTTCTATTTATATATTTATTCTCCTTTGTAATTTTATCTAAGAATATTTAATCTCTAAGATTTAAGCCTAGGTTAATTCTATTAAAGAGTAAAGCCTTATTAGTATTTTAAACTTCTCAAATTAGTATAAAGGTAAGTAAATTTAACTAAGATTATCTATTTAGTTATATTTCGAAAACTTTCTTAACTTACCCGAATATTTATTACTACTTTTTAAATTTACTAAAATACTAAAGTTAAATAGTTTCATAAAAAAAATACTACTTTATCTAAGGATCCCGCTACTAGTATTAGTTCGAAATATTTTCGTAGCTACTTGAAAAAGGTACTTATTCCAAAGCTTTCCTCTAATAATGATAAGGATAACCTAGCTAATAAATCTAAAAAAGAGAAGAGGCGCCTAAACCTACTAGTAATAAGGACGAAGCACTTAAAGCTACTACTAATAAAGATGAAGATACTAATAAAGATATCAAAAAATTAGCTAAATTACCTAAGAAATACGCGAAAACTACTACTAATATAACAAGAAAATCTTCTTAGATTAGAAATCAAGAAATTTTATTAGAAATAAATAATCTTAGATATTAGTTAGAAATTACTGAATAATAACTTATAAAGCTTAGTCCTAAAACCGCTACCTTAAAGTAAACTTCTACGAAATTTACTTTTTCTAAGAAAAATAAGTTAGTAGAAGAATATAAAGAATATTTATTCTAAATAAAAGCTATTAGAGATTCATAGCTAGTATAAACTATCTTTTATATACAATATTATTCTAGTTTTATTTTCCTATATAGCTTTTACTTTTATACTATTAGTGTGAATAAGTAAAACTTAGTCTCTAACTAATATTATTAGTATAAAAATAAGTTAAGAAATACTTGTATTCTAGTCTTGAACTATATTTATAAGGTATTCAAGAGTTATTTAGATATTTTCAAGATCCCTAATATTAATGAAATAAATATTTTAGCCTAAGACTTTTTATTTAAGTCCAACTATTTTTAGTTAAAAAGTAAGAAGGTTAATAATATAAAGAGGTTTACCTACTTCGAGTTATAATTATAATAATAGAAAGACTTTAAAGCTGATTTTATTAAGAATAGAAATAGCCTAGAATCTACTACTAGAACTCCTATTACTAAATAACTTCTTCTAACTTAAGTATCCTAATTTATTTAAGTTCCCTAGCCTATATTAACCCCTAGTTAGTTTTAAGTAGCTATATCCCTAGCTTTTTAGTAATTATAATAAGTTCCCTAGTTAGTAAGCTTCTTATACTTTAGCTAGGTTTTAGAATATTTAGAGTTTATAGTATATCTTAGTTAGTTTCTAGAATATTTAAAGCTTATAGCTATAGTTATATTCCTAGTTTCGGGTAACTGCTTTTAGTTTAGACTTAAATTCTTTCTCTTTTTAAAAATTATAATATTAATTTCTATATACCTATTATAGTTACCTATTTACCTTAGGATTTAGAATTTAAGTTTTTAATACTCAACTAGATAAAAGCGTATCTTAAGAGTTTCGTTCCTCCTAAGTAATTAAAAGAGTTCTAACGTATTCTTACCTTTAATATTATTACTATAAAAACCTTCTATTAAAAATAAGGATTATTTTAGTTTACTTTATTTATATTATTTAAGTAAATAGGGAAATAGTTTTAAGTAGTTTCTTCTATTATTTTAGCTAGGTTTAAGAATATTACTTATAAATTCATAAAGTTGAGAAGTATTCTAAACTATTCAAACTTAGTTTAAGTTAAATTCTTTATAGGTCTATTTATTAGTATTATATCCATAAATATATAGATAATTTAGAGATTTTCTTTTAAGTATTATTAGTAAAGTTTTATCTATTAAATACTTATATATTAAAATCTAGTTGATAAGTATTTACTATCTAAGATTACTAATCTAATTATTTAGTAATTATTATAGTAGATTCTCTAAATATCTCCTAAGTTAAGCTTAATATCTTGAAATAGTTCTTTTAGTATTATAGCCTCTTTTGAAATATATTCTAAATTAAAAAACTCTATTTTAATTACTAATATTACTATAATATTCTATTAAATAGTTTTCTATTAGATTAGTTTTCTAAATAGAGAGATAATATAACTTTAACTTAATTTTTAAGGTTTTTTATAATCTATAAGTAAAATATTTCTAGTAATTAAAAATATTTAAAGTATCTTATAAATACTTCTTAAACTTCTAAACTATAGTACTAGGAATCTCGTCTTATAGAAATACTAAATTATATAATTTATAGTATCTATATATATTTAAGAAGAATTTATAAAGTATTTCGAAAGTAGAGAATATATAAATAGAATATCTAGCTATATTATAATAGAGATATAAAGAATTAAACTAACTTTTATCTAATACTTATAAATCTTCTTTAAGGTTTTACTAGGATTCGCTATAAATTAGTATAGTTTTACTAGGATTCGTTATAAATGTTATTACTATAAATAGTATTATTAGAGTTAAGCTATAGTCAAGATTAAAATACTTAGTAATCTTAGTAATATATATATTATAAACTAAGTAAATCTTATAATATTTATAATTCTAAACTACTTAAACCCCTAGGAAATATTTAATAAAACCCTATTCTTTAAGTTTATAGATATTCTTAATACTTTTAATAATTTCATAAGTTTCCTTCTTAGCTAATTTATAATATATAAGAAGAATATCATCTTTATAAGATAGGAAAAAGATAATTAAACTCTTATTTTCAAATAGATAAAACTTTTCTAAATATAACTAGAAACTTAATAACTTAAAAGTAATATAAAACGTCTTATATTAAAGAATAGATATATCTTAAAATCTATAGAAAAAATATATTTAAATTTAATATAATACTTTATAACTCTAAATTTATCTAGTAACTTAATAGTTATNTTAAATCTATCTAGTAACTTAATAGTTATCAGAAATCTATTAGGATCTTTTATAGTATTAAGAAATATATTAATAATATTAAACTAGTAGAACTCGAGGTTAAATTATACTATAATTATTATAGTTACCTGAAATATTTAAATAACTAGGGTTATTATATATATAATCTATAATAGATTAACTAGCCATATACCCCTATATATATAAATCTTTACTTTTTACTATTCTAGAAGACTATTTATATCTATATTATAAATAAAAACCTATATAAGAGGAAAAAGCTTATTTCTAATATCCTAGTAATTTACTTTTTATTAAATACTTTTCTCTTTTAACTTTATAATTTTAATTCTTACTATTTTAATAAAACATATATAGAGTAGTTTTAATAAATTAGTAATATCTTTCTAAGTCTTTTGTAATACTACTAGTTAATTAAAATATATTTAAATTTTAATAGAAAAATCTTTTCTCTTTAATATTATATTTTAAATAATAAAGAAAACTATTAAGAAATTAAAACTAATTTTATCTAGCCCCTACTACTAATTAAATAAATAAATACTAGTAAAACTATCCTATTTATATTTTATAAAATATAAAATATTACTATTATATTCTTTTAAGAATATTATATAGTTATTAATAGTAATCTCTAATTCTAACTACTATTATTATCTATTCCTATATTATTAACCTAGTTCCTAGGTAGTTAAAAATCCGTAATTAGGTAATTAAAGTCTAGAACTATACTTTAATCTATTCTAAATAAGTTAAATAGAGGTTTTCAAATAATTATTTCTATTTTTAATTAAAATAAATATTTTTTCTAAACTAGCTAGATCCTTTATTTTAAATTCATTATCTAGTTTTCTAGTTATTAATATATTTCCTCAATTCTAAGTTTTACCTAGGATTATTATACTTAATTATTCTTAATTAGAAATTTAAACTAGTTCTTTTAATTGAAAATATTAGTTTAAATATTATTAAACTTCTCTTATTAGTTTTAGAAACTAATTCTAAACTTAATTTCATATCTTGAACTATTTCTAGTATTAATAAGATAATTAATAAAAAGGAAATTTCCTTATTAGGTATTCTTATTACTTTAAAATCTCTAAATATCCTAAGAATAAAGTTTTCTTCTTTTTTAGTAGTTAACTTAACTAGTAATTTTATAACTTCTTTTATAAGTATTTTATATAAATCCTATTTTAAATAAAGTTTTATCTTATTAAATTTAATATTTTAAGTAATTATAATCTTCTAAAAAGTAAGAATCTAGATCTTAAATAAATCATGAATATTTAGAATATAACCTACTAAATATCTAATATATTCTTTTAATTCAACTTTAGATAATGTTTTTAAAATACTTTATTTATAATATCTCTTAAATAAGTATATTTAATAACTATAAATATAAATCTATCCCTAGTAAAATTATAAATCTTAATAAAAACTTAGAATATACTCTAGTACTTACTAATAAAAATACTATTTATACTAAGTTTCTTTAATTTTATATAGTAATCTCTAGTTATTTTGAATATTTAGAGATATATTATATAGTATACCTATTACTTAGATTAACTCCACTTATAATTTATATTATAATCCTATAGTTTTTTATATCTTTATATTTTAGGTAATTAGCTTCTTTCTAGTATATTTACTTATTCTAACTAGTTTTTTAGGATAAGAAAGAAATAGCTTAAGATTAATTTTTTATTTTATAATTTATTTTTAATAACTAGTTTCTCTATTAATTACTATTACTATTTTCTTAATAATTTATTAAATCTTATAAATTAAAGAATTTCTCTATCTCTTTACTTATCTTTTAAATATTAATAATACTTAAAAGATTAAATTATAAATTTTATTAAGTAATATAAATAAAAAGAGAAAATTTAAAAATTGATCTTTAATAATAAAAGCCTAGGAGTTACCTATATATATTTTAGGAAAATCAAATAAATCCTAGGTAATATAATAAAATAGGTAAAGTAAATATAATTCTAAAATTTATTTCGAGATAACATATTAAGAATAAGCTATTATATAATAAAGGTAGTTTAATTACCTTAATTTTATAATTTTTACCTCCTAAGTATTAAAGCTCCAATACTTAAGAATAGTCTATTCTAAATATTCTATTCAAAAGTACTATAGATAAGTATTATTAAGTCTTAGCTCTAGGAAGACTATTTTAAAATATAATTAAGAAAATAGAATACTTAGTAATTCTAAGGTAATACTAGAAATATTTAAAGTAGATTATAAAATAGTTTAAAATAAGCTTATATTTAAGGAAAATAAAGCTATGTTTTCTAAGTAATTATCTTATAATAATAGAACTTTTATTTAAACTAAACTTAAGAATAGAATTTAAGCTTATATATTAAGTTTTAGTTTTATTAAGAAGTAGAAATTCTAAGATAATATTAACATAGAAGCTTTCAATATAAGTAATATTATCTAATAGTAAATTAAGAATATTCTTCTTTTTCAAACTATTAAAAACTTTCTTGATAATTCTTTTACTTTATCTAATTATAAGGAAATTAGCTAAACTATATTAAATTAAATCTATCTCCTTACTAAGCTTAAAAGATCCTTTCTCAAAAAAGCCTATTAAATTAATAATATAAACTACTTTATAACTATTAAAAACTATATTTTTTAAAAGAATATACAATCCTTAAATAATTAAGAAAACTCCTAGAAAAACTTTATTTATCTTTCTAAAGAAAATAAAATTAATACTAATATATATTAAGCTAGAAAAGTAGTTACTATTAGACTTACTAGTTAAAGGAGTTAATTTAGTTTTTATAGTATCTAAAAGAAATTCTTTAGTTTTACTAGTATACTTCTTAATATTTAACTAACCTTTTTTAATTAGTTTCTATTATAAAATATAAAACTTAAAGTTATTCACCTTATCTATAATACTATTTTAAAGAGTAATAAATATCTAAATATTAGAGAATCTAGTATATTAGCTAATAATAGTATACTTAATATGTTTATAGTCCTTTAGAAAATATAAGTAGCTCCTATAATCATATAAGTACTTCAGTTTAGTTTAATTTATATCTAACTTTCCTATAAGAATAACTAAAATAACTAGTATTTTATTATAGTTTTTTAATAAACTCTCTTTAATATAAAATAAAATAATACGATTTCTCTATATTTAGCTAAAATCTTAACTTTAAAGTTTAGAATTTCTTTTAAGATAATATCCTAATACTACATTATAACCTAACTAGTTAAAATATATTAAGTAAATATCTAAAACTACTCTTTAACTATTAAGGTCCCCTAGATTTCTAAAATATTATATATAACTATTTAGAAGTACATAATATACTACTTATTATACTATACTATACTAGAGATATTTAAATTAGTTTTCTCGAAAAATTTCTTATACTTAACCCTAATTTCTTACTATATAACTAAATTACTCTAAGTATATTATTATCTCAGAATTTTCAGGAAAACTTAAAAAGATATATTATTATTAGTAAGAAATTCTATTTTAATAAGTATTAGAAAACTTTTATTAATTGTAGTAGTAACTTATATCTAAATTATATTATAATATCTCTTAGTTTCCTTATAATTAAATTCTTAAATTACCTAAAACTTAAGATTTACTAAATAATAGTTAAAAACTCCTAGAATAATAAATATATAAAAAATAATACTTTTAATCTTCTCTTAATTAGTATTTTCTTATTTAAATTATTTATTAAATTTAAGTAATTTAAGTATTTTCAAGATATCGAGGATAAGTTTAGTATCTAGATTAATATATTACTAGATATCTCAGGTAATTATATAGAAGTAAAGTATAATATACTAATTATTAAAGTTAGAACTATTAGATAGTTTTACTATTATATCGAAATTACTAATAGTTAAGTATATTATTTTTAAATAGTAAGTTTGTTACGGGCTATACCCAGCTGGTTGACTCCGGCTCTGCCTAAGTCCCAATAACTATACCTAAGACATTAGGTACTAGTAGGTTACTAG
>RYZW01000165.1:0-96862 GCA_004367215.1 Colletotrichum trifolii | reverse complement strand
TATATTCTACTAATAATATCTTAGGGATTATAACTAGTAAAGAGTAATATTTTACCCTAGTTTTTCTATTTAATAGAAAACTATACTTAACCTAATATTTCTTATATTTAGGAATAATATTTTACTAATTAGTATTTCTTCTTAACTAGTAAAGAACTATACTTAACCTAGTATTATTTATATAGGGGATAAATCTGAGTTCTAAATATATAAAAAGTTAGATTTAAGTTATAATTTAGTTATAAAGAGTATAAATACTATTTATTTAGAACTAAAGAATAAAAGAGAAGTTCTTATAAAAGGTACAAAAAGTCTATTTAAAAGTAATATTAAGGGTTTACTAGTAGCTTACTANTAGTACCTGACTTCTTAGGCATAGTTGTCAGGACTCGGGTAGAGCCGGAGTTAACTAGCTGGGCATAGCCCGTAATAACTAAATAGGTAGAAAGTAGTAATAATAAGTTCTTATTAAATAGAAAGGATTTATAGATACTATATAAGAAGTAATAGAAATAATATAGGAAATAGAAGTATTAGATTAGTATAAAATATATTTTAGACTAATTAATAACTATAATAGAAACCCTAATAAAGTAGCTTTAATATATTACTAGTAAGGAAAAAGGTAATATTATAAGCTATACCTAGCTAGTTAACTCTAGTTCTACCTAAGTCCTAATAATTATATCTAAGAAATCAAGTACTAGTAGGCTACTAGTAGGCTCCTAGTATTACTTTTAAGTAGACTTTTCACGCTTTTTGCGAGAACTTCTCTTTTACTCCTTAGTTCTAAATAAATAGTATTTATACTCCCTATAGCTGAATTATAGCCTAGGCCTAGCTTTTCGTACCTATACCTAATTATTATATATACTAATTACTAGAGTATTACTTAAATAATAAATAACTATAATATAGTATATAATAAAGTAGCGAAATAGATTAAGAAGCTTACTAAAAACGATATCTTATATATTTATAAACCTAATATAAATAAGGTTATTTAAGTAGTAGATAGATTAAGTAAACTATACTTATATCTATAAGATAAACTATGAGATATTAAGGAGAAACTTACTTTTAAAGCTAAAATTTATAACTACTAACTAATCCTCACTACTAAAACCTAGCCTAAATTAAACTAATAAGATACTAGGGAAAAGTACTATAGTAGAAAAGAAAGCAAAAAAAATATACTAGAATTACTAAAAATAAACTTAGAAAATAATAAGAATAAAGCTTAACTTATTATTTAGTAGAACTATTCCTAGCTAATTCTATTTTTCTAGAAAATAAAGATTTATAAAGAAAACTAAGAAGTTTTAAGATAAAAGCTACTATTAAAGTAAAGACTATTAGACTAGTATAGTAATATTATACTAGTACTTATTAAAGGAAAAGATACTATTAAAAAATAAATTAGAAACTATTAAAGATTAGTTAAATAATATATATTATCTTTCTATATATATAACTTCTAACTAGAATATACTAAATAGGATAATAACCTAGTAATATATATTAGTTATAAGAATATACTAGAAACTTTATAGAAAGCTTATAATAAAAGAGGATACTTCGGAAAACCTATAATAATAGCTATCCTAAGAAGAAAATTCAATTAGTTATTAAGAGTATAAGATATTACGGAATATTTAAGATCCTATAAAATGTATTAATTATATAAACCCTAACTAAGTTATAGTAGCCCCTAGAAGATTATAATACTTATACCCTAGTTAATAATAATTATTAACTTTATAGGTAAAATTAACCTAACTACTAAAAATAGATTAAAATATATACTAATTAGAATAAATTACTTTATAAGATATATTACCCTATGAATACTTATTTAAGCTAATACTAATTCTATCTATAATACTTAGGAATTCGTATAGTTATTATATTTTAAATAGCTAGAAGTAATCTATTCTAATAATAGATTTTACTTTAATAATATAAAGTTCTATACTTTAGTGGAATATTATAGAACTTGAGTAATTTATAGTCTTATTATATATTTTTAGTTAACTAGGATTATTAAATAAATTATTAAAATCCTATTAAACTTAATAAGAAAGTAAGTTTAAATAATTAATATCTAAAAATAAATTTTATAGTATAAGAAAGTATTTAATTAGATGTACGCTATTAATTTAAAGTATATTTAAAATATTAGAATATTACTAGATATAGTTATAATAAATTATAATATTTTAAGATTAGATATAAGAATTAATAGACTTAATTTAATACTTAACTTCTTAGAAGATTTTAAAAGGGATACTAGATTTATAATATTAAAATAGGAAATTAGTTTAACTAGAACTAAATTAGAGATAACTATTACTAATTATATTAATATATATAAAGAGATAAGAAACTAATTTTAATATATATATATAGAAATAGTAGAATTTATTATAGAAGTAGTAGCTTAGTAGTAGAACTTTTAATTTAGTAAACTAGTTTATAAAAAAGAAAATAAAGATAGAAAGAATAAGTTAAAATTTAAAGTTACTTAGAATAGTCTAAAATAAGTTATTAATATTATTATAGAAGTAATATATTTTATTTTTAATTAATAGAAAAATAATAAAAATAAGGCTAGGAAGATTTATATATTATACTTAAAGAAATATTACTCTTAATTTAAAAAACTTATTAATTAGTCCTAATCTATTTTAAACTAAATATTTAAAATAATAAAATAAATATATAAATAGGAAAGATAAATATATAGGTAAGATTAATACTAGGAGTACCTAGAAATAATAGATATAGAACTAGAAAAACTAAGAAAACTATTAATAAGAAATAGAAGAAAATTGTAAGTTATAGAAAAAGATAGGGAATTCTTAGTATTTTCCAAGATAACTAGGTTAGTTATTTCTAGTTTTAAGTAATTTATAGAGGATAAAAATAACTAAGCTTACCTAAATAGGGGAAACCCCCTTATATATATAGTAGAACTATTACTATATTAGTACCGCCTGAGGGGCAACATTACTTAGAAGAAATCATACGCACTTTTAGCAATTTTCAGGTCCACGCTGGTTCGAGGCATCTGACTAGTCTTGTTTCACCGCGTATTCGCGTCTCATTCAGCTACGCAGGCTCGGCCCATCATCCCCATTTTGCATGGTGGTCTTCGTCGCCAGTCTCGGGCGCTGCGTTGCTTCAGACTGTGGCTCGACAAACGCACAATGTCATGGATCACAAGCACCGAACGTCCCTTGACTCGACTCCTCTTTGCTGTTGCATTTGAGGAGCACCATCTGCCAATGTCTTTCTTGGGAGGTGGATACTAAAACGAGGCCAAAATAGCAGCCTGTCTCGGGTGGAGGCAAGATTATCTCCATGTCGAACATCCAGAAGAAGCTTCCCGTCATCTCAATTCTGTCCAGCATCTTCCGACGCTAGCGGTGGACAAGGCGAGACGCCATCGTCCGCCTCCCGCGGGACCAATCGTAGACTTTCGAGGAGCCTCATCGGTGGCTGTTACACCACGTCTGTGCCCTGTTGCCGTCTTCTCAACACCCTAACACAGCATGGCGTCCCTTCACAAGACACGACCAGCCAACTCCCGTCCCCAGCGGTTTCGCAATCCGAATCATGAGCCACGACGCGCCTTTGTCAACGTCAGATCCTGTCGTGTGTCTCTGCCGGGTCGAATCGGCGCACGGGTGGATTGTTGTGCTGCCCGTCTTCTGTCGCTATTGGCGTTTCGAAACATTGGGTGTTGACTGATGTGCGACTCTGGAGCAGCCTACGCACCAAAGGGCGCGTCTGATGGGAGCCTGCGCCCAATACCATCTTTCTGCTTGGTAGATCATCGCCTCATCATCGCGTGGGCAAGTGGCGCTTCCGCGGTGTCCGACTATCGGCAACGATGGTCGACGATGCGCGGACCAGCGGCGCAGAATAGAGGTCCAGGTCGAACTTGAGAGTCTCGTGGCTGCTTCCACGACTTACAAATGTGGCCAAGAGGTTGGCGCCTGTTTATTTTTGCTTTGAGCATCCACAGACGCCCGTTCGCTCGGATGCTTCAGCCTTTGATCGGTCGCCATGGAAGTTTGCATGCCGCGCCGCAAGCGATGTCAAATTTCCCCAAAGGCGGGTAGATAACGGCGAAACCGTTAGGAAGGTGCCCCAAAGCTGCATACCGCCCGGGTCTGGGCAAAATGTGAAGATGGATGGTGGTCAGACAATGATGCCTCTCAGGGGAAGGTGATCGGGGGTGTGAGATGCCTGCCGCCCGACGAGAAGCTCTCCTGACACCGCCCCCTGCCCTCTGTCTGCCATTTCTACACGAGGCTGTCGTGGTAGGAGTTCGTCGTCGTCGGCAGGGCGCGCGCATGGATTCGCCAACAACCAAGAGAAGGGGACAGCCAAGTGAGAGAGGCGGCGGGAAGCCGGCTGCGTGCGGCACGTCAGCGCAGGCGACTCATCCCTCAACACCACATGATACCATGCAAAACAAGGTAAAGCTGAAGGGTAAACTGGCGAGGTTAGGTTCACGAATTGGCGTATGGCTTTACATGGTAATTGCGGGATGAGTGAAGAACGATTGCTTGGACACTGCCTGTCTCGGCCTTTCAGGTTCATCGCAGTGACCGTACAGGCAGTTATCCCAACATATTGAACTCCTGACTCCACGACCTCCCAAGTATTGCTTGTGAGGATGTCCAGTGCTGAAGCTATCGTCTCTTCAGTGACTGTGTTACATAAGCACCATAAAAGCGGAAGAGCGTGGGAGACAGATGCACACTGTTCAACCCACAACTTGGCTTCACCATTCGCCGGGTCACGGTCCACCGACGTCGATTTGCTAAGCTGACCGCCTTTGATGATGTGCTGCGGCGCAGTACATGCGCGTCTGGCCAATATCTCTTCGTACCCCGGTCTTCTTCCCTGTAAGCTGGAGCCTCCTGTCCCAACGGAGTCTGCGCTGGATGCGAGATTCGTATGGGTGATGGGAAAAGGAGGGAGAGGGTCGGGTACTCGGCTGCCAGACGACCTTCCTGTTACAGACGGCAACGATCAGTCTGTTGGAAGTCATGGTGTCGAGACAAGCAGGCGGGAGCCTGGCAGCCTGGACCGACCTGGACCACGTTGACTTTGGAATTGACTCTTGACTCTTTCTGGCCAGCAAAGTACCCAGCATTGATAGCGCTGATTGCAACATTGATCCAGCCAATGTACTTGGACGGTGGTCAGCCTCAAGGATCATACCGACATCTTGCAATGATGACGACCCGCTGCCAGCGATGCCCCGTATGGTTGGACGAACGCTGGGTATGTATCCGTAGGTTCCTCGAGGTGAGGCCAACCAGGATGACAACTGCGCAGACGGCAAATCGGGAGCGAATGGATCGTGGGTATGCCAGGTGGAGGAGAGCAAAAAGACTGCTACAGGTGACTAATTATCATTCCCTCGGACTAGCTACCTGGCAGCATGTTAGTGCAGGGTGACTGCAGCGGGGCTACCACGCTAACAGGCGGGTTCCCTCTTACAGCAGGCATAATGCAGTAGCACGAGGCGGCTAAATCACTGTCCGGACGACTCAGTGTTAGCCATCGGCGCCTGAAGCCCCTAAGCTATGTTCCTCGGGTGCTAATCCAGGCTGAACAAGTAAAGGCAATGTACCTCGTGCACGTTGCTCTGGTGCAGAGATACAATCGTAACCATTGGCCTTCTCGAAACTTCAACTTGCCAGTACGAGTCGAGTCCCGTCGAGTCACTTCGCAACCTGCCGCCCACACCACACTTTCCAACAGTCATTCTCATTTCCTTGCACCCCCATCCCATCTGCTCCCCGGATGGCCTGGCTTGGCTAGCTCTTCCATGCCTCCAGGGTCCTGAGGAACTTCTGCTTGGCACGAACCCACCTTCCGTGCCTCTTTTTTCCTCATTCTGTTTCTCCTGTATACAGACTCAGACCGATGACTCAACCGGCGACAACGATCCAACCAAGGCGTCGGGATCTTAGGCTGGCCAATGGCCTTGGATACGACGCCATGTACGATGGAACGCTGTTGTGCAAGCCGTCAAACAATTTTGTTCCCGCCAAACTCCGCCAAACGTCATGGGTAGTCGCCGGCGACTGCCTAGAGTCACCGCCGCGATCCCAGACCGCAGCGTACACCAATCTTTCGAGTCCGCGTACATGGTGTCCCTGTATCGGATACCTGCAGGACATTGACATATGGACGCAGGTTGGAGCAGACACGGCGATCCAAGTTCAAGAGGGCATGACTTCTCGTGGGAACTCCAGGCCCGGCGAAGTGGGGGTGATGCAAGACAGAGGCGCTGCGATTGAACATGCACAAGTGATCCCGGTCAGAAGTGGACGACCGACAAGGGACAATTGATGACAAGGCAGGGCGGGCGTGGTGCACGCTGCCTTCTCGCTACGATGCGACGCAATGCGATGCGATAGCTGCACGCTACCCCAAGAACCAATGGCATCTGTCTTTCGAACCATCTCTGGGAAAATATAATGAATTGGTGGTAAGCCTCGATAGGACTTCCAGGTTCCCCTTCT
The DNA here is from genome assembly GCA_004367215.1 of Colletotrichum trifolii. NCBI lineage: Eukaryota > Fungi > Ascomycota > Sordariomycetes > Glomerellales > Glomerellaceae > Colletotrichum > Colletotrichum trifolii. The sequence continues at coordinate 90,311 of RYZW01000165.1, read as the reverse complement.
CTTCAACCTCAGGCTTGCTGTTCGTACCTTTCTCATTCAATCCTTCCAGTTTGGCCCGTTCTCTGCTCTAGAGAAGAAGAGATCAGCATCTGATCTGGACTGGTTGTGCTTGACTCGGCTTGTTCCCAACGTCTCCTGTCACTTCGAACCTTGCCGTCCCATCGGGGACTTCGACTTCAGGACAAGACGAGTAAAATCGGCCGAAGTCACGAAGAAGACGTCACGAAACGCGACGCCACCGGCTCCGTCTCGGCTTCCCATCTGCCGATAACAGCACTGGCGCCGAACTTATTCCCGAGCTCATTGTTGATATCACACTTTGCCAGTGTCTCAATCCTGGTCGTCCATTCGAGAACAAGCCAGGCCGATATCCACAGAGGAGTTCAGTTGTTCGTGTTTCGGTCGGCCCGTCGCCCGGAAAGCCAAGCAGACCGCCGCGCCGAAACATCGTGGAGACAGGCTCTTCCACTTCCATTGAGCCCGGGGTCACCTTAGCTCCAAAGCAACGGCGGACCTTTACCGAAGGGAAGCTTACAAACCAAACCAACCGCGACCCGGCCGACTTCGTTGTGGGACCTCGCACCTGTTTCGTTTGCGGTGGTACTTTTGCGCAATAGCACGACTTGGGCTCGTGAGCCGCCACCTCAAAAATCTTCACCCTTCTCTCGGCTTCAATCTTGACGCTTTTTTTGCGCAAACCTCGACCGCATGACCTTTGACCTCATGACGGGCTCCAATATGCAAGATGAGTCACGCCTGCTGATTGAGGCCGGGGCTGCTCTGGGCGTTGTCGCTCTCAGCTCGGTTCCGGCTCTTGCGGGCTTCATTCGCCAACTTCGTTCTCACAAACCCAAGGACCATTTCTACCAAGACAAAGATGGAAAAGCAACCCCCGAGGCTTCGGCCGCCTTTTCCAACCGTCGGCCCAAACTATTCGTCTCCTTGCTCGCCTTCGTCGGTTTCGGTCTCTCGCTAGCCAATTCCATTGTGTCCATCACTGGCTTTCGCACAGGTCACTTCGACTCGTTGTGGATCGCTGAATGGATCGCAACTGGCATTTGGGGTCTTTTGACCTTCCAAGCCTCCGCCCTCGCCGCCACCAACGACTCCATTCATGCCTTCAACCTCGGTCTTCTGACTTGGTTCTCGGCTCTTGTGTTCAGCGCTGTGCAAGTTCTCCAGAACGTCCAGGTTCTCAATCACGTCCTTGAGCATAACCCCGTGTCATTTGGCCTCAAGATTGCAGGTCTTGCCGTCTCTGTTGCCCTAGCGGGCAGTGGTCTTTTCTTGCCAAGGAGACCTGACGTCTTCTTCGATGGTAGAGTCGTTGACCGCCTCAACACCGCCAACGCTTTTAGCCGCTACACCTGGGGCTGGTGTACCAGCCTGCTTGATACTGCCACGCAGAAAAAGGACTTGGACGTCACTGACCTCCCCAAACCCGACAATTGGACTCGTTCGGGTGATTCTGCTCAGCGCTGGAAGGGGTACAACTTCAAAGAGGGCTCTAGCCTATGGTGGTCCATCATCTGGGCTTACCGTGGACCTCTGGCCGTTCAGTGGTCTATTGCTCTCAGCAAATCCTTCCTCAGCCTTGCCCCCTCTTTCGTGACTCTCCAGATCCTCACGGCACTCGAGAAGCGACGGCCTGGCGACCAATTGCCCGCAGAAGTGTGGAGCTTGGTATTTTGGCTCGGTCTTGTTATCCTGGCCGATGCCTGGGTTGAAGCTTGCATGTTCTGGCTCTCCTGGGCCGAATTGTGCATACCCATGAGAGGCGCCCTCTCGGCTCTGATTTTCGAAAAGTCCATGCGGCGCAAGACTGTCAAGGCTGCGTCCAAAACCGAGAACGAGCCCAAGGAGGGAGAAGACGTCGACGACAAGAAGTCCAAGGACAAGAAGGATGACGACGAAGAGGGCGAGGACGACAGCGTTCTCAAGTCTCGTCAGGCCATCATCAACCTCATCGGTGTCGACGCCCGACGCGTTTCGGACTTCGCTGCTTTCCAGTTCCTCTTCCCTTCTAGTTTCGCGAAGCTGATCGTCGCCATCTGGTTCTTGGTCTACTTGCTCGGATGGGGTCCTCTGGGCGCTGGACTTTTGGCCTGGGCCATCCTTCTGCCCATCAACTTCACTTACGCCAAGGTATACTCCAAGGCACAAGACAAGCTGATGAAGATTAGAGATCAGAAGCTTGCCGTCGTCAACGAGGCTCTCGTCGGTATGCGCCAGATCAAGTTCTCGGCTCTCGAACCCCAGTGGGAGAAGCGTATTCTTGAAATGCGTGACAAGGAGCTCGGCGCTCTGTGGCAGGTCTTCAAGGGTGACACCGTGCTCTTCGGTATGTGGATCACGAGTCCCATCGCCTTGGCTGCCGTTTCGCTGGCTGTTTACGCCCTTCTGAACGGCAACTTGATTCCGTCCGTCGCGTTCGTCAGCATTGGTGTCTTCAAGAACCTCGAGGTCACTCTTGCTGTCATTCCCGAGCTCATCACCGACGTCATCGACGCCAACGTTTCCATCAAGAGAATGCAAGACTACCTAAACGGACCTGAGAAGGTGCAAACCGTTACCGAGGGTCCTGATGTCGCATTTGTGAACGCCTCCATCGCCTGGCCCGTCGACGAGGAGACCAAAGACGAAGATCGATTCGTCCTCCGCAACATTGACGTCACTTTCCCTGCCGGTGAGCTTTCCGTCATCTCTGGAAAGACTGGTACAGGCAAGAGTTTGATTCTTGCTGCCATCCTTGGCGAATCCGATCTCCTGTCCGGCACCATCTACGCACCCAAACCCCCTCCGCTGAGCGAGCGCCATGACGACAAGGCCAACCGCGACAACTGGATCATCCCAAGCAGCATTTCCTTCGTCGGCCAGATTCCCTGGATCGAAAACGCCACGGTCAAGAACAACATCCTCTTTGGTCTTCCCCTCGATGAGGAGCGCTACAACCAGACAATTGACGCTTGCGCGCTGAGGAAGGACCTCGAGATGCTTGCCGACGGCGACAAGACCGAGCTTGGTGCCAATGGCATCAACCTCAGTGGCGGCCAGAAGTGGCGTCTCACCCTTGCCCGAGCTATATACTCCCGCGCCGGTATCCTCGTCCTCGACGACATCTTCAGTGCCGTCGATGCCCACGTCGGTCGACACATTTACGAAAACTGTCTTACCGGAGACATCTGCAAGGGTCGTACCCGCATCCTTGTCACTCACCACGTGGCCCTCTGTGAGCCCAGGACCAAGTTCATCGTCGAACTCGGTGACGGCACCGTCCAGCACTCTGGTCTCTTGTCCGAGCTCAACGAGACCGGAACCCTGGAACTCATCAAGAGCCACGAACAATTTGCTCTCCAAATTGCGGAAGAAGAGGCTGCGACCGCCGTCAACTCTGAGGAAGCCTCCGAAGTCGAGCCATCAGAAGCAGCAGAGCTGACCGCGGACGGTGGTATCCTGAAGAAGATACCATCAAAGGCTGCTCGTCAGTTCGTCGAGGACGAGGCCCGTGAGCAGGGAGCCATCAAGAAGCACGTGTACGCCGCGTACCTCAAGCAGAGTGGAGGCTGGCCCTGGTGGGGCTTTGGTTTCTTCCTCTTTACTCTCTTCCAGTTCATCGTCATCGCCCGCTCCTGGTGGCTTCGTCTATGGACTGGCCACTACGAACAAGTGAGCAAGTCTCCGGCGCACCAGCAGTACGCCTACGCATACACTCTTCAGGATAGCACCCTCCACGCACCGCGTCCGGAGCAGTCGGGCTTCACCATCGAGTCCCGCGACAACGACTTTTACTTCTATCTCGGCATCTATGTCGGCATCTCGGCTTTCTCCGCCATCCTCGGTACCAGCCGCTTCTTCTACTTCTTCCTGATGAGCTACAAGGCCTCGCGTCGCATGTTTGAGGGAATCACCAAGACCGTTCTGCGCACACCCCTCCGCTGGCTCGATACAGTTCCCACCGGACGTGTGCTTAACCGCTTTACCGCCGACTTCAACGTCATTGACAATCGTCTCGGCATGGATCTCTCGGGCGTCTTCGGCGCCATCCTCAGCGTCATCGGAATCTGCATCACCGCCTTCTCCGTCTCGCCCGCCATCATTCCATTGGCATTCGTGTTGCTGCTGATCGCCATCTACATCGGTAGGCGCTACCTCGCCGGCGCTCGTCCTGCCAAGCGTCTCGAGAGTACCGTCAAGTCGCCCATCTTCGATCTTTTCGGGTCCACCCTCACCGGCATGACGACGATCCGCGGCGCCGACAAGGCGCAGACGTACATTGACGCCATGTACACGCGTCTCGACGACTTTGGCATGGCCTCGTGGTACCTATGGCTCTTCAACCGCTGGATGGGCTGGCGCATGTCGCTCATCGGCGCTCTGTTCTCCACCACTGTCGGTTTTGTTGTTCTCGGCAGCCCCTACATGTCTGCCTCGCTCGCCGGTTTCACCCTTTCGTTCGCCCTCGAGTTCTCCCAGGCCATTGTCTGGTCCATCCGTCACTATGCCAACATCGAGCTCGACATGAACGCCGCCGAGCGCGTCGTCGAGTATTCGGACCTCCAGACCGAAGACCAGGGCGGTATTGAGCCACCGGCCACCTGGCCCACGGAAGGTCGCTTGGAGGTCAAGGACCTCGTCGTCAGCTACGCCGAGGACCTCTCGCCCGTCCTCAAGGGCCTCACCTTTAGCGTCAAGAAGAATGAGAGAATCGGTGTGGTCGGCCGAACGGGAGCCGGGAAGTCGTCCTTGACGCTTGCCCTCTTCCGCTTCCTCGAGGCGAAGTCTGGAAGCATCCAGGTCGACGGCCTCGACATTTCCAAGATTAAGTTGCACGATTTACGATCCCGACTGGCCATCATTCCCCAAGTAAGACGACCCGTTTCATTTCGATGATTGTCAAAAACTAACCAGATGCGTAGGACCCTGTCCTCTTCTCCGGCACGATCCGCTCCAACCTGGACCCCTTCGATAACCAGAGCGACACCGATCTTCGCGACTCACTCCAACGCGTACACCTCGTCGATTCCTCGCCTTCGTCACCAGGCGAGCCCTCGACACCGCCTTCGGCCACACCGTCACTCACAACACCGCAGAAGAACACCAACGTCTTCCGCAACCTCAACTCCCCCATCTCCGAGGGCGGAGGCAACCTCTCGCAGGGCCAGCGCCAGCTGCTCTGCCTGGCTCGCGCCATTGTATCGCGCCCCAAGGTCATGGTGCTCGACGAGGCCACGTCTGCAGTCGACATGAACACGGACGCGCTTATTCAGCGCTCCATCCGTGAGGAGTTCAACGACTCCACCCTCATCGTCATTGCGCATCGTCTCAGCACCATTGCCGATTTCGACCGTATTTTGGTGTTGAGCGACGGTGCTGTGGCCGAGTTTGGCAGCCCGCGGGAACTGTGGGAGAAGGATGGTGGCGTGTTCAGGGGCATGTGCGAGGAGAGCGGTGAGAAGGAAAAGTTGAAGAACATCATCTTCTCATGAGGCGAGTGCTCTCAGACGGGGGGTGAGCGATAGCAGATGATTCGATGGTTTCTGTCGTGTTTCTGGCGCGCGATTGTTTTATAAAAGCAGTGTGGTAAAAGCTAGACTGAGGTGGACAGTCGGTGATTTCAATCGGAACATTCAGTGTTGACGGTGGCCTACCTTGCGTTGATCCAAGAAAGGGGAAAAGAGGTGTGATGGTGCGCAAGTGTTTCGCTGATGATTGGTCCAAGTAGCCGCTCGTGGCGGAGGAATACCGCGACTGAGCTCGTATGAAATGGCGGCCCCCAGTACATGGCATGCAAAAGCCACGCGGTGTTTTTGCCTTGAAGCTGTCACGATGTCGATTGATGTGGTGTACCGACGACGACTTCCGCCATGCCCAACGCGAGCCATTTACCGTAGCAATACTCACGCTTTGTTCCCTCTTGTGCCATTACGTTCGTCGTCCGTCGCCTTTTGGTGAGGTTTTCTGACGGAGGAAGTCCCGCTTTCAACGGGGCAGAATCTCTTTTAACGACAGAACCCAGCTTTCCGAACCGAGGGATTGGAAGAGTATACCCACGTTCGAACGGGGGCCCCACCCGTTCCGAAGTTCACGAGTAGTCCTCATCCGCGACGCTGTGTATCTTCCCTAGCGACGCGGTCGTGTAGTGCTTCAAAGAGGCAGGTTTACGAGCCACGTGGTTTGGACGTCCGGCTCGGCTGTGGACTGAGACGACTGCAAAGTAGCCGAGGCTTCGAATGAATCTTTTTTTCGGGGATGCGTCCGCCCCGTCTAGACGCGCACTGGTCGGCCGCAAGTCGAGCGCCGGAAATGTATTCCGTGGGATGTTATGGGTTGAGCACGAGCACCGAGAGCCGCCGCAGCCATGGCCGTGACAGGAGTCTGAGGAAGGCCAGACACGCTGCTGAGACTCGTTCCTGATACTGTCAAGAACAGATACGGCAAAGTGGACAGATGGCGGAGACGGGAGATGTTTTTTTTTTTTGTCTGGGTTTTGTTTCGGTGACGCGGCCTGATGAAACGGAAACAATAGAGAATTTCCGGCCTTTGTCGCTGCTTCTGAGCGCGGTCGACCTGGCCGGCGGCTTGATGAGAGGAAATCCGGGGACGAGAATGGCCGGTTCGCTCCCAAGCGCGGGTGTGAGGTTACGGACAAGAAAGGGGGTGAAAAGCGAGGGAAGTTGCCGGTCAGCTTTTGCTTGTCTCGTGTCTGCCTGGAAAGCAACGCGGTCAGGCCGGGCAGGTTTTAGTGAATCGCCTCAACTTTGGCGAGACCTCTCGGTTGGTTTTGATACATGACTCGCGAGGAGTCCCACAGAACCGGATAGCGGGTGTGAGGTTGACGTTGACGTTGGCTGGGAGCATCGTGCAAAGTCAAGGGGGGGGGGGTCTATTAGAGGTTGCCCCTGCATGAGTGAAGTCGGTACCTGCAGCACCGGAGCTGCACGGTTCCAAGAGCGGGCAATGGTTGAAGACGGAAAGACAACCTAAATTGCTTGTTCACGAGGCGGCTCGATCTGCTCATGGGTCTTGTGTTGTTGGAAATGCAGCAGATCGAGATGTTTCTGATAGACTTGCAGCCTCCTGCAGCCGCGGGTGTTCCAATGCTTGACGGACCTGCGTTAGCACCAAAGCCAAAGGTTGACTGTCTGGTGATGGCGTTGCGGAGAGCTGAAGTTTCCCTGCTTGGTAGCATCGCGGGGGGGGGACGAGATAGTCCCAAACAGCTTAAAGTTATGCTTCTTCCTAGTCCTATGGGGATGACACGCCTGAGGAAGAAAGTGTAGGCTAGAATCGAGCTGTGGCTTCTTCGCTTCACTAGCAGATCTTGCTTCTCATGCAAAGACTCGGTGAGACGACTCTTCGGATCAGGGGTAAGTCTATGTTCTGTGTTGATGAACTCCAGAAAACCTGTGAGGCGGAAGACCGACGACGACACCTGGCCAGCCCAACGAGTAAAGGTTTTCTGACTGGGGAGATTGGGATCGGAGTGGTAGCTGCAAGGGGTTTTCTCCTCAGAAACGTGCATTACGCGTACCGCGTATCGCCTGGGCGACACGGTTTTGCAGAAACCCGACGGGTTTCATCGGCGTCGTTTGCGCCATGTGCAGCTGGTCTGTTGCCATCGCAGCAAGCGACGAACGACAAGCCAGGTCAACATTCTGCCCGCAGCACAGTTGCTGCCCGGCTCCATTCGCGTTCGACTGGACCTGCTGGTGGTTCTCTTTCGGAATCATGGGTTGAAGGGCCCGTCAAGTGCCTGTCAGCGAGGAGAGACGCGATGGCGTGTCTCTTCGCACGTTTGACAAGACCCTTTGGATGCGTCGAAACACACGCGATGGCCTCGGCCACGGCACCTTTTGGCGAGATTTGGCACTTTAGCCGCTGTTTGAAGCGATTGCTGCCCATTCTGCTCGCCGGCACGTCCAGCCAGGCAGCACAAAACCGGCCCTGATGCCCGACGATTCAACCTTAATTTTTTTTCGCTGGTGATCCATCTTGATCAGATGAAGCACCGGCCGTCTCCGTCGTCCGGACTTTTGGGATTCGCCATTCGCCCATCTTTGGGGGGGGGCCGGGCAGCAAGGCAGCACCGCGCCGACCAAGGGACTGGCTCTCCCGCTTGTTTTCAGTCCCAAGTCCAAAACCTTTTCCGAACAAAACTATCACGGACGATCGCAATCCGTGAGGCGGATCCCGGGTTCGACTATACGCGGCGGGACCCTCTCTCGGACGTTGCGGTTTGTGTCTATCGCCCAACACAAATGTCGTTGCAGTGGCGAACAAGACGCCCTGCCTCTCGCCCTGCCTTGTTTATTCATCTCCCCGAATGTCAGAACGAAAACTGGGTGTCTCCTGGTAAATCGAATGCGACAAGGGAGGAGGGCTTCTTGTGCCGGTTGATGATCGACACTGCCGAGATGCCAAGTCCGCATCGGGTGATCCCCGTACCGATCACCAAACACCATCTCATCACGGACATTTCATCTTCTCCCTTTCTCTGAGAGGTCCACTGCCACTGCCACTGCCACTGGCCTGGTCCCCCGGTCTCGGTTCAACGCGTCTAATATCGATACCCCGCGTTTAAGCTGCGGCCGGAGCCAAACCCGTCGCAAGCTCAGCTGACCTGCAGGTAACGGATGCCGGGCGATCGTCGAGAAGAAGGTTGGGCCGGACATCTGTTTTTTGCCCGGGGGAGAGGGGCGGTGGGCGGCGGGTGAGCTGAACGGAATGGCCCGCGGCAGGTCAACCAGCACATCGGAACAAGGTTGAAAGCTTTCTTCGATGGTTTGGATCAAGCCCTGCCCTGTGTCCTGTCTTGGCCCCCCATCTCCGCCTGCGCCGCCGATCCCGTCGACCGGCTTGGGCCCTGAGCCCCGGCGAACGCGTCACTGTTTTTTTTTTCTCGAGGCTCGAGGAAGTCGTCTGCGAGAGGAGCTCTGGTTCGTAGATGATCGAATCTTAGCACTCGGCACTGCTGCCAAGGCTCAACACCACCACGCCGGAATCGCGCGGGCTACGGCACGGCGTCCTCCCCCACCCTTTAGAGTCATGGCCAAGATGTCGGACTCGTCACCGGGAAGCTTGGTAGAGAATCATGCCTTGCCATGTCATCGCAAAGCACGGCGGTGTCCGGACCCTCCGGAGGATTCGTTCAATGCCCCCCCCCCTAGAACCGGCCCTGCGGGTGCCAACGTGTCGTGATGGAGACCGTGCGGCTGGGTTAACGACTCGCCGGGGACGCGTTTCTTTTCGTTTTGCCAAGATGGAGACACGACTGCGACGGCCCAGGATTCTGCGCAATACCCGCCCAGCCTCAACCTAATGCCCTGTCTTTGCTCATCGTGGACAAATCTAGAGAGTACGGGCGAGGGTGATCTGACGTGCGGCTCATGGAACGTCACGATAAGCTTCGCCCGTCGTTCACGGGCTGTTTCTCACCACTTGCATCGTCACCGGGCACGCCTCGCTGCTGAAGCAATGGTGCCGTCTGCTTCAAACATTGCAAATACCAGAAAAAAAGGTTGAACCCCTTGTGACAAGAAAGGACCCCTTCCTTGGGTTACGTGCTCTTTTCTCCTTCTTTTCCCCTTGGACTTCAGACCGAGGGTTTGGGTTCTTCCTCCGGGGAAGTACTGGCAAGGAGGGGGAGGGGAGGGGGGGGGGGGGGGGGGTTGATGTCCCATAACCTCAACCCATGTGTGAGAGGATACGGTCCTCCAGTCAAGCACGTGTCGCAGGTTAAAGCCCAATCACAACTCAGAGTTGGTTCGTAGTAGAGAGTGTCTACTACCTAGCACTATAGACGGACGCGGGGTTTTGGGCGAGGCTGTGAGGTGAGCGCGGCCTTCCTTGGCTCTGCGCCCGGTCGAAGCGTTTCCCACGACGACGGTATGGATTAAGCTTTGCGATTGCCGCATGGCCTCGAATCACGAAACCGAACGATGCTTGCTCCCAATCACAACCGGTCATTGGGATCCTTCTTGGTCTGATGTTTTTTCGCTTGTCGGTTCGACAGGCGGTGATCCCTGCCCCCCGTCGCCACCATCTGGGATGAGCTGACATGGCCGAGCGACAGTGACATGGCCGACGTGATGGTGATGGTTCGGCAAGGCGAACCAGAGCTGCTCGCTTTTGCGCGGGATGCCAAGAGGGCTGGTCGGATGCTGTTGTATCGGTTTCGATGGTAGCGTTGTGGCAGGAATATAAATATCCCCCTTTGACACTTACCACAACGCCTTCGTTTCCACCATCATCAACATCGTCAACAGCCTCCAGCTCACAGCAACTACCTAGATCTCACTCGTGTCTCTCAGCCGACGCAGCCATCAAGAGTACGTCCCCACCCCCCGTCGATGATTCCCTCTGTATTAACCACCACGACAGTGCACTTCAACCTGCTCTTCTGGATCTTCCTCGTCTTCGGTGCCGTCAGCGTCTACGCGGACGGAACCTGCACCGCCAAAGCCCAGTCTCGCTTTGACGGGAAATTTAACGACAGCTTCCGCAGGCAGGCCCGCAGGATTTGCGAGACCCAAGCCAACGGAAGAGTGCGGAACGGCAACAGTAACAACCTGCGCTGCGACTACAATGGCGACAGAGCACCCGGGGCGTTGCGCAACACCCGCACCCTCAGCGTCACGGCGAACAACAACAGAGACAAGGACACAGTCAGGGTCTCGTGGGACTGCAAGAACCGATAGACGGCCCAGCGGAAATTGCAAGCGGGAAGGATGGCGACCGCTCTCTTGTCCAGCGAGTCCTGGCGAGTCACAGCGGCTTCGCCGTCTACCGGCATACGTGGTTCTCTGCTGGCGTTACCCTGTACACACACTGAGAGTGTTTGCGAAGTGGTTCTGTCGGTTTGTTTGGTAATTGGTACTGGCTTCTGTATTCAAATGAGTGATTCGTCAGAGAGTAGCGAGTCGGCGTTGCGTAGCGGAAGTGAAATATACTGTGTTCTCCTGACACTACTTCGATACTTCGTCAAAACTCAGGTATCACGGTCGAGGTCTTTCATCCTTCTCCGACGACCTAATCCAATCGTCAAGCCGTGATTGAACACATGGTCGGACGTCTGCTAAGCCGCGCCAACAGGCGACGATGGAAGATGCGACATTGCCTGTAGATGCGACCTCCAACCTACCTACCACATGGTACCTTTCTAGTTGCATAAGCATAACATGCGGTGCGTCTGACGTCAGGTTCCCACAGCCGCCACTGTGAGCCTCAACTTTGACTCAAACTTTCACAGCCACAGCGTAAGCCACAGCTCGCCGCGAAACTCTTACCTCGTTGAACAAGGTAGGTAAGGGTGAGGCGTGCCCTTCTCAGCACCGCCTCTAGCATTCAAAGACACTTTCGCCTACCGCGGCCTGACACGTCCTAGTACGAAAGAAAGACTAAAACCCCGAAAGAAGTGTAGATTTCTTTTCCCCATGTTGCACGGCCACGTATGTCGAATGCGAGCTAGCTACCTGCGAGTCCACCTCATTGCTCATGCTGTCAGCGCGCAATTCAACTCAATCGGAGCTCTTCGGCAGCTCGTCAGGAAAGCGCTCCGGCGTTTGTCACTTCATGAATGAGGGACAGGATTCGATTGCTGAGAGTTAGTCAGTAATCGATGGGAGTTACCCAACTGATCGCCCGTCATGACATTTACCCAGAACGACACTTTCAGAGTACTCCATCTTGAAGGTCTCGGACTCATAGAGGCCCGATAGTAGCTGCCTTTATTTGAGGTCACGAGAGGTATCGTCAAGGTTTTCATCAGTTCAGCTTGAGGCTGGGTAGAGACTCGTGGTCATATTTTGCTGATTCGGGCTTTAGAGTACGAAGCATTTGTGTGAGCAGAGGTCATTTTCCACCGTGTGTGTGAGAATAAAATGATATATTGTAGTTGAGACTGTGCCAAAACTATTGAAAATTTCATCCGACTGGCTATGACGCGGCGACTGCACCTGAACCGCGTCCAAGATTTCGGCTTCGCAATTAGGGCCAACCGACTCGTAGTCCTCAAAGAGAAATTTATTTCGGAGAATGTCTCTGGGCGACACTGAATGGACTATTACAACTCAAGCTGCAGCCTAACATCATCAGCACAACAGCCTTATCATCTTAGGAGAGCTGTGTAGGTGATCCTGACTACGGATGAGGTACACAACATTGCATTTCGCCTATAATTTCTTTGAATGACTGCGTGTACTTTCACTCCACATGACACTCTCCAAATTCCGTCTCAACGGGTACCGTGGTACTAGAATTTTCTTCTGGTGATATTATTAGCCGACTCGGATCAGATCACCTTGACATGGAAATTGGGAAACTGTTTACGCAAGCCAATGAATATTTATGGACTGCCAAGAACTGCCTGCCGAGAATTAAGTACCTGGCCTGGGTATTCTGACGACAATGAGTGAATACTGGCGTCCATTACCTCAGAAGAGAAGTAGCTTCTCAATCTCATCTGCTTATATTGGTTGCATGTTTGAGCAAACGCCGGTATCCCTATCGGCCCTTCAACGTATGCCAAGCGAAACAGTGGGTAAAATGCTCGGTATTAGTCCCACCAATCACTTGAAGGTGCTCACGTACTGTGTATTCTACTACGTATATAGCAAGGAACGTTTCGATTCGCGCCGGTGTCTACACATGGGTCTTGAGTACGGGTTACGGTTGATTCCGGTTCTCTGATGCACGTCTGTTTAGGGTTTGATTAGTTGCCAAGAACCGCGGACATGCCCATCCGTAAAGTCAGCCCGCTGTTGCTACCAACATGTAAAGTATCCCGTCATGACGTGGGGTAATTACGCCAATTCCTCGGTGTCCTCGGTGATCTAGCATACGCAACCAACTAACCACTTTGCATCTACCCTTGGAGGTTCTCGCGAGTCGTTGTGCCGTCTGGGCTTCTTTTGAGCTCGGGACGGTCGATCATAAGACCTTGAGCTGCGCGGGAACTGGAAGGAAGCTGGGATACTTGATACATTTGTCTCTAACCAAAAGGGGTAGCCCGAATGCGATGTGAGTTGAACACTCTTCTGTCCTGGGAGGTCAATTGCCGGAAGATTTCCAAGTCGTTTGACATCAATGGCTGGACTCGCCATAGATTATTGAGACAAGTGCAAGGTACGAACTGACGCTGTACCACACTGTACGTTTCGTGAATCTGCCACTTGCGCCTGTAGACGGCGCGCCATATAGTCATGCTATTTTCGGCAACACTAATTGGTCTGACTCCGTATGGTCTTTTGTTCCCTCACAAGCTACTTGTGCTTTGAGGAGTAGCCGTGAAGAGGCTTGCCAACATTGTCACTGCATCCGGACACGCAGCGTCTCATTTGTTCGTCAGTACCTAACTATATCCACCGGAATTTATTGGGAGAGATTCCAACACTCGCGGACTCTGAAGCATATTTCAGATTGTCTATGGGACGACATGTGGGGCAAAGGTGTAAAGCTACAAGTATGGGGTACAGGCCCGAGGCACCGGAGATGAAAAGATTCCGTCCCTCCCGAATCGATCGACTACAGCAAGACTCTCCGGCAGTGGCAGCTCCAGGACAAAAGGCACTCCAGTAGATTTCGAACAGGCCAATCAATGAGTAGCAATACACATTGGCGCAATCTATCCTGTCTTTGAATCCTGGTCACAGAGTCCCAAAAACAAATCAATCACATCCGTTTGTTAGGCAAAACCCCACATTATGTGTCTCAGCACAAGGCTGTCCCAAGCACCCATGACAGGAACAAATGCAGTTCATCGCCCGAACTGTACCAAGAGATCGTCCAGCCCGCTATCGGTTACTTGCATTGCCACGATTCTCTTGCCAGCTGCGTCGGCCAGCCTCTGCGAGACCTTACCAAAGGGGCAGGCCAGCAGCGCGTTCCACGCGTTCCTCTCGTCGGGCTTGTTGGTGATTTTGAAACTCGCATCGCTCGCCAGGCCGAGACTCTGGCGACAGGCGCGAATCGCCGTTTTGGTGATTTCGTTGACGATCCAGCTGTACTCGACGGCCTCCATCTCGCCGGGTCTCAAGCCGTCGTCCTCCCAGAGCGCTGACAGGATCTGGTTGAGGTACAGTCGGTTGGGTGTCTCGTCCAGGGCGGTCCATGCCGATTTTGCCGTGATTTTGTAGTCAAAGGGGTCGATCATGACTCGGACGACGGCTTCCTTGCCGTCCTTGTATCCGGTGGTGAATACGGACTTGGCCAGGGCAGAGTCTCGGATGGTGTAGGCTGCATTACCCTGTCGAGAGGTCAGAAATCACATGGAGACACGTACTAGTCGCGGAACCTGTCTTACCAATATCTAGATGGCACACGTTAGCGACCTGAAGATGTGAATTCTCTGGACAACTGTTGTATCATACCGCGCAGAAAACATGGCTGATGTTCCAGCTGAGAGCCAAGAACAAACGGGAAACAGAAGACAGCTTTATGATGGTATTGTCTCACTGATGTCGTGTGAGGCCGGTTGCTAGATGCTGATCTCAGGCCCTGATAATGATGAGCAGGCCAAGGTTAAATAGGTGCTGAGTGGAAGCGGCTTCCTTCATCCATCTTGATATCTACCCACCAAATGAAGACTACAATTAAGCCAATGCAGATTGCCTTCTCATGCTGCCCCTTGAATCTATTTTAATCCCGTCAATAACGGAGCTACCTGGCGAACTAGTGGGCTAGTAAGTTGACGGGCAGTGCCGAGATTATCGGCGTCTTACCAACAAGTGTCCACCAACAGACCCCCGCAACAAGCCTGTCCTGTGCCGGGCGTGCGGCAGGACGATGTAGTAAAAGAAACGGGTCTTGAGTGTTCTTAAAAGTAGGCTGGACTCGTAATGGCATCCCAGATCGGGGCATATTTGGCCGAGAAGGGGCATATTTGGCCAAGAAGGGGCACAATTGGCCGAGAAGGGGCATTCCGCGAGAACACGCATGTGTAAACGGGACGAACTCCTCACCCCAGCAGTACACTGCGAGGTGGCTTTTCTTGGCTGGTATGGAGCATAACAACCATAGTCAAGGTAACTCTTGTAGTTCAAGGGACAGAGAGGGGCCTGTTCAAATAAGAGCGAACTGTCTTGTACCAAACACGCGTGAGCTGGGAATCAGTCTCCCGAGCTTAGCTACCTACCTAGTATTGAGCCGATGGATAAGACTTTACCCCTGGCGTGCCATTCTTGCGCCTTTCAGCCTTACAAGCCAAGCTCGGTGTTTCGGTCCGTCGTCCTCGATACCATGCAGAACGCTGGCATGCAGATTGCATCCAATGAACTGCTGAAACTTGGTTCATGCATCGGCCTTTCCGCAATTTAAAGATTCGAGAACACCTCAAAGTCACTTGCCGAATGTTCGCAACCCCACCCACATCGGTGATCCAACGTCAGCAACTTGCATCAGCCTGATGGTGTACTCCCTAGTAAGCCATTTAGTCATCTTACAGTGGGATCTGGGCACCTCGGAATCGGTTTTGCCCATCATTGGCCGCCGAATCGCGAGAAGTTGATTTCCACAAGACTCCCATCCACGAAGGCCGGCCGTTTCCAAATTGTTCCGCCCTGGACCAGGCTTCCTGCGCTGAAGAACAGTCTCTTGAAGTTCCCTGTAACGTATCCAAGCATTTGATCCCGCCCCCTCGTCCATTCCGCTCGTTCTATCGTTTAGCGCGACATGAAGCTATGAAATTGGGCCAGGCTATAGCAGCGGCCGGGGTTCCATTGACTTCCTGGAGTCGCTCAACTAGTCGCACTGTATGGATCAGCATCGTGAACGTTTTAGTCGCTGGATTGGGTTTGGTTAAAGCCCATCCGCCTTCCACTTCTCGCTTTCAAACCTAGATTCCTATATGGCTATGACCTCGGCTCTTTGTCTCGTCAATAAGCTTGGGCTTCATGTCCTCGCGTCGAGGTCTGCGGTTTCGTTTTCGAGTAGCTACGTCTACGTCTGCATCTTTCTGGCAGTCTACTTCCGAAATCGCTACATTACGGGCGGGCAGGACCTCGAGTATCGAGCCTCCAGAATAGCTTGAACCGGGTTATTGCGGTTGAGGAGCCTGGGAAGCGCAGAAATTGTATGTGGCTTTGGGTGATCAAGCCGCTTACATAAGGTCAAAGACCCCAGCACGTCGACAAAATACACATACTTGAGTATCAGAACATTTGATACATCACAGATGTTGCAACGGGGTGGAGGCTCTACTGAGAAGGGGGATTTGGGGCAAAGGGGTTTAAGCCACGCAAGATCACGAGCCACAAGTGGCTAGGGGCCTCGCCACCACAAAGCTATCCATAACTCTCCCACTCAGCCAAAGGGGATATATCCCGACGGATGCTCAAAATCCTACGGATTTCATAATAGACCAAGCAGCCGCTTGTGAAGCGCGCAAAGTGATGAGCTGATCAAGTGACGCTAAAGTGAACGTTCTCAAGTAATGACCTTTTGGGGCCAGATTGTTGGACAGAGGATCAAGGTGTTAAAGAAAGAGAAGCTAGTGCCACAGCAAATGATGATTGGAATTTCTTAGGCGCCTCTACCCGTAAAGAAGCTCGGGAAGCTAAACCGTCCACATCTAAGTCTCCAAACTCAAATCTAGAGCATCCAGTTCGTCCAACTCATCATTTGGATCGTGGGTGTATTCCCCGCTTGTTCGTAGTTCTTGGGTGGTCTCACTTCCAACAGCCTCTTTTTCCATCGCAGGTTCTGGTCCAGGAGAAGGCGGAGGTGTCACGAACTCCTTTTCATCGGTGGGGCTGAAGGAGTGTGGCAAAGCATCTCCTTGCGTGTCCCCCGTATGAAGAGCACCAACCTTGGAAATGCATTTGCTGCAGACGTCGTAGTCGGGGCAGCTCTGGCACTTGTATTTGAGCCCGTAGATTGTCTACGGCGTATTTAGCCAACGTAAGTTGCCGTCTGGTGAAACGCTCAGTACACTCACCGTAAAGCAGATATCACACCATTGTGTGTCCCAGGAGTAGCGTAGTACCCCAACCCCGGGATTGCCGTCCAGATCCTCATTCTCGTGACCAACTCTCTGAGGATATTTCAGGAGTGCGCTTCGTAGTGCGACGATTGTTTCTTCATCCGCGCTGAACACTTCCGCTAGCTGAAGAGGAGTCCGGCGTTCCGCCGTTTCACCGAAACGGCATCGCACAGTCGGATTAGCACCATGTTCCAGGAGTGATTTGACTACCCCAGAGACATTGGTCCTCTCTGATCTCGTCCTGTCTTGGCGTAGTGGACGTGCTGCCCAGCACAACGCTGTCCACCCGTCTTCATCCGCCTGATGGATGAGCCCCTTTGGCAGATGCTCGAGAATGTATTTAACAGCCTCGAGGTTACCGGACTGCGCCGCCCAATGGAGACAATTTTTCCCCATTTTATCGGCCGTCATCATGTCGCCCCGGAAAGCATGCAAGATGGCTCGAAAGTTCTCGACGCCATTTCCAGCGGCAAAATGGTGTGGTAGCCAGCCGAAAATGGGATCTGCCAGCTGGGCAGAAGCACCCTCGTCGAGAAGAAAGTTGATCGTATTGGTCCCGGCACCATAGCACGCAGCCGACAATGCGGTGTAGAAGCGGCTTCCGGGAACCGTCTGGCCAACCTCGGCTCCCATCCGTACGAGCCTGCGAGCGAGGTTGTCCTTACGCAGGGAGTCCTCTTCGTGTGATGTTTCACCCCAATGAAGGGAAGAAGCCATGAGGGGGGTACTCCCCAGCATATTCGTCACCGTGATGTTGACATCTGCCCCGTGCTGAAGAAGTGCGTCCACTCCGCTGATGTCACCATGGAGACAGGCAGCTTGCAGCGGGCTGCCATCCCTTCCCCCTACGCAGTTGATGTCCACCTCTGGTGCTTCCAGAATCATGCTGACGATGTCTGACCTCTTATCGCGAAGGGCAAAGTGAAGCACAGTGTCTCCAGAAGCGTCCTTGGAATTGATATCCGCGCCTGCACGGAACAGAAGCTGAACATGACCCTTCAAGTTCTCGAGAACTGCTATATGCAGCGCAGTGAACCCGTCCGAAGACTTGGCGTCAATGTCGATGTATCTGCGGAACTCGAGGAGGACCTTCAACGTGTCGGCGGGTCCGTATAAAGACAAGTGCAGAATCTGTACGCCAATCGTCTCCGCATCAAGCTTTGCCCCTCTCTCGACGAAGAATCGTGTCATGGCGGGGTCCCCGGCTATTCGCACTGCAAAGACAATGGGCGTGTATCCATTGGTGTTCTTTTGGTTGATATCAGCCCCCTTTTCAATCAAAGTCCTGACGGCTTCCATGTTTTCCAAAGTAGCCGCCAAGCCAAGATATGATGCAAAGGAGCCTTTCGATGACTTGTGGACCTCGTTCAGCTCAGACGGCTTCATCTTGTTCAGCACCTCCATCATGACTTCCAGTTTCCCGGAAAAAATGGCATTGTGCAGAGGTCTTCTACCGTCTTCGT
The DNA here is from genome assembly GCA_004367215.1 of Colletotrichum trifolii. Lineage (NCBI taxonomy): Eukaryota > Fungi > Ascomycota > Sordariomycetes > Glomerellales > Glomerellaceae > Colletotrichum > Colletotrichum trifolii. The sequence continues at coordinate 71,873 of RYZW01000165.1, read as the reverse complement.
CCATGGCGTTGACGTTGGCGCCTCTTTCTAGTAGCCAGCGCGTTAGGGGTAGGTTCCCCTTGTCGCCCGCAACCATGAGAGCCGTGCGATCATACCTGTCATTCTCGTCGACTTCGAAGGGTGTAGACGTCATTTGGAGCAGGGCATCGCAGATTCTCACCGCCGTTTCATGGTCATACTCGGACCATGCTATGCTGTGAATAAGCGGACGCAACATGGGTCCGCGGCTCTTGCTGGCGCCATGGCGAGACAGTAGACGCACGCAATCGACGTTGGGCGTCATGACGGCAGAGACGTGAAGGCAAGTGTACTTGCCCCCAGGACCAGGGCCGTTTGCGTCGGCGCCCCCTTTCAAGAGCGCCTCTACCGTGCGAGGGAAACCGCCCAAGCAGGCAGACGCGAGGGGTGACCACCTAGATCTGCCGGTTTCGGATTCTCCCGGAGGAGGGCCGTTGGGATCTGCGCCGCGCTCGAGAAGCAGACGAACAGCATCGAAGCACCCGCGGCGCGCTGCTGCGCCGAGTGCTGTTGCGGGCTGGTTATCAGGTAGACGAGAACCATCGTGATCGAACAACGCTCGCAACACATCTGGATGCCCGCTTGCAGCCGCTTCGTAGCAAGGGCCGTACACTTCTCGGCCATCTGCGTGTGTCCTAGCGCCATGGGAGAGAAGGGACCGTAGAACCTCCGGAAACCCGAGGCGAGAAGCCATGTATAGTGGCGAGGGGAAGTGTTGAAGTCTGCAATCCCAGATCATCTCTTTTTCTGTCCCTGGATTGGGATCGACGCCTGCTTGAAGCAGTCTCTCGACCAGATTGAACATGTTGAGAAATGTGGCAGTCCACAGCGCCGACCTCAGGAGGTGGGGGCTGGGGGCAGCTTGCTGTGAAGACGACAGAATCTTGGAAAGAAACTTCAGAGCATTATCTTCGTCGCCTAATTTGCAAGCTGCTATGAAGAGGTCGTCGGCCTCCAGCGCTGATGAATCTTCTGTGGTCAACAGCCTGGGCAATTGACCGCATTTGCCATGTAGAATCGTTCTGGCAAAGTCTCTGGCTTGTGGGCTCACATCCTGGTCTTTGAGAACACTGTACTCGATAGCCCCAAGAGACACAAATGCTATTAGGGCCGAATCAGGAGGTCCCAAGAGTGGAGGATAGTCGCCACTAGTTTTCCAAAATAGACTCGCCCATTCGTGGGCAACGACCTGGCTATCCTTGTTTGTGCAAAATCCGAGTATAGCATCCGTAGACCCGGAGAGTTGGGCAAGGTGGAATGGAAGACCATGAGCGATATAAGATTTCATCATGTCAGGTGACATGCGTCTCGAAGTCGTTGTGTTCCAAAGAGCTTGTCGCTGTTGACCAGATAGGTTTCCGACCAGAGTACCATTGACATTGCTTTGGCAGAACTGAAACAAAACAAGGTCTCCATTGTCTTTGATATCGTTCCATATGTACTTCTCGGCTGTCGTGTCAGGCTGCAGTAGATCCTGGATTGCTGGACGAAGGCAAACTCGGCCATGGGCGAATTCGAGAAACCGCCCCCAAGTTTCGTCCCGTTCCCTTGGTCCCGGGAATTCGTACAAGAAAGGGTCTGGAGTTTCCGGTGTGGATGTAGTTTGAGCTCGAGAGCTTTGTTGATGGTTGCAGACGAAGTCGAATTCCTTGACGTTCAAATGCCGGTAACCACACAAAACCCAGCTAAGTACCCAGCGTAGCTCATCTGGAGCGAAGCTTTTTCTGAACAGCCTATCCAGGTATGAAGTAGCTGTTTCACCCGGTTTGACCATGCGAATATTGTCGAAGAACTCGGACAAGGACTTGTGCGAGGGGTGTTTTGGCCAGCCTGTGAAGTCTTGAGCAAGGTGAAGAATCCCTTGCAACCCGTCGTCGCTTTCGATTTGCCGTTCCAGCTCCTTCAACTGTCTCTTGACGGCTTCTCTCATCCCCATGGAAGGTATCAGCCTTTCCATGCTGCTGACTTCGGTTGACATATTCCAGACTGAGTTTTTCGGCAAAGCATCCACGTCTAGTTTCGAATAGCGGTCCATGTCCCGGATCAATGAGTTTGATTGACGTGAGGTGACGATAAGTTTGAGAGACCTTTCGCTTATCTTTGCCATGTCCCCAAAGAACCCCAGTAGTTCTTTGCGGTCGTGATAACTGCACTCGTCAAAGTCGTGTAAAAGCATTGCGGCATCGTTTGGAAGAATTTCGGGCTGGAGGAGGGCCCTCATGACCGATGTTTGGGATCTTTGGTTCCATGTTCCTTTTTGAAGCAGATGCCGTTAGTTCCAATTTCTCTCTAAACACTGCGTGAAGGTTTGCCCTTCGTAGTGGGAAGGATTAGGGCAAAGAGGCAAAGATGGAAAAGGGCACTGACGTATTTGAATCAAATCTGAAAACAAATCACAGTCGGCGGTTATATAACCAGCATCTGCTGCTGCCTGAAGCGCAAACGATGCAAGCATGTTGGTAACTGATCCGCGCAGTGGATCTCTTGAATCGAAGGTAAAAGAGTAGAAACCTCGGGGTATCGATGGCTCTTTGGGGCGTAGCCGATCCATGCTGGTCAGCAGAGCCTGGTCTGCCACGGCATGAGTAGCCTCGCATGATTTGCCGTGGATATAGAGAATGTCATGCCCGACGACGTTCTTCCATTTCCGGTATTGCTCAAGAGCATCGATATCAGTATCAAGGACCAGTCGTAGGGCAGCATTTGACTTGTGAGGCCGGTGCGGAGCAGACAAGCGAAGAAGAGCCTCTTGGGTGGCAGTCCAACTTCTCGGAGGGAGGCAGTCTGAACTTCCGAGTTAATCAAGTCTTCACTTCTCTGGAGCGGAGTCTCTCCCACCTTTGAGATCGGTCCCCGCGTGTGTGGAAAGACCGGTGAAATGCCCCGAAGCAGTGTTCTCTTCGTCAGACTCGGGAATGGCCAATTCATTCGTGATACCGAGTGTTGCCGTTGAAAGGTCAAAAGCCTGTCCCAGTCAAATGAGCTCGAGACCGAATGCGTTACCACGTGCATTACTGACAGGATGTATTCGCCCTGATATGTTCGGCTTTGCGTACAGACTTACCACCCGACAATGGAGGGTAATTTTCGAGGCTAGAAACATCTCTGTTGTACGTAGAGCGCAATCACCGATATTTGAAGCATGCTGGTATGGACGTTCGGCGAAAGGAGACGAATCTTGTCCTTTTCCGGTCATCATCACCTCAGTGATCTTGTTTGCCATTTCTTGGGAAGTACTGCTTCGCTGCGGGCAGCCGGAGAAGACCTGAAAAGGTTCAGTTTTCCGACCACAAAACAGGATTGAGACGATGAGCAAGCAATGATACGCACAATTATTCCGGTATTACGAAAAACCGTTCCGTTAGCCGGCGCATCTTGCTGTGAAAATATTGCAAGAGCCTTGAATCGAAAAAGGTGAGTACTTGAGCTATCTTGGAAACTCGATACCAGAAACTGTGCCGAGATACATACCAACTTTACCAGCAATGAGCCAAAGTCGTAAGCCACCCATATGATGATCCGTTTGCACTTCTACCAAGATGTTTAGCTGTCTGCAGCTGATCAACTTTGGCACTGACAGGGTCTCACCGAGGCTTCCTCGTGTGTAGCCAACTGGTGAACTTCCTGGAAAAGATTGACCGCCTGAGACTCAACCAAGTCCATGGTGAGGCTTCCAGCAAGCACTTCTGCGAGGTTTAATGTGAAGACGTATTCTCGAAACTCTTCATTGTCTTCCGGTTCCGGGAGTAATTCCTCGAGTGTGTGCATTTCTTCCTCTGAACGCAGGCTCGTTACATGGATAACACTGAAGCGTTTGATTAGTCGTTGATGTTAAGCGCAGTTGTAAGGCCTGGTAAGGCTTTGGTTTAAGGGCATAGTTGACAATTTACTCACTCCACCCGGACGATTTCATCTTGACCACCAACCTTTGGAGGCTGGTGATTTCTCAGTCGAAGTCTGGAAGGAGTCTTGGGTGTTGTCTTGGGTGTCTTGGGCGTCGTCTTGTCCAGCTTCTCCTTGTTGCCATTACCTTGGGTGTCAGTGCCCAGAGATGACGGCCCAGCATCAGTATGACCGTCTTCGTCGGCCATTTCGGTTGATTCACAGTTTCAGGCTTCACTCAGGCGCAATGAGATGAGGCTTCGCATCCGGAGACAGCAGTGTATGGGGCTGTCAATGTTCGGCTGTTCGCGCATTCTTTCTTGACTGACGTCTCCTAAGTGAGTGAGATGATATCACGAAGACGCAGCCTGATGGACACGAGATGGGATGTGCAGACTGCGCCTAATCGTGCAATCCAACCCGAATCCAGTCAAAGGGTCGTACAGCACAGCACAACAGCAATGCCTCATTTTCGGCTAAGCCTGAGGTTGTGTACTTCTGCACTACCACCCACCATTTCCAGGATCATCACACCATCTTTGCAGTGTGATGACTGTCCATAAGTGGATTGGCGCCTGGTCACCCTCGCATTTGAAGCGTCTGCTAGCGCTTATTCTATCCCAGGCGGAGCAATCCCTCCAGCGCGAATTGCAAATAAAAGACCACGCTGGCAGGCATGATCTTCTTTTCAAGGTCAACAGGAGGCAACAATGGCCTTCTCAGACAACAATGAGCTTTGGAATAGCAGCGAGGACTACGACGGTGAACAAGATGAATACGAACCCCCTGCGGAAGATGCCACCTTTTTCGCGTTTGACCTGAAGCCTGAAGGGGACCCAGGAGGTAGATTTCGATTTTACACAATTTCTGTGCAGACTGATTGACGTCAATAAGGCTATCATGTCCGAAACAAGCCCGGTGAAAAACAGCGCAGACTAGCATCCAGAATTTCATCTGGACCTCGAAAGCGGCCAGCGTATGATGTCAACGCAACTGCGAGAGCCATCATTCACGGAACTGTGGACGACGTTTCCCAGGAACCGGCCACTCTCCTCGTCTACGACGTCCATTTCTTTGCCCGCCGACCCAGACGCATCAAGGCAGCGACCATCTCGTTTGAATTCAAACCCCAAATAGGAGCCAAAAAGCTCGGCCCAACAGTAAGCCAAATGGCTCCTTTCGGCGAGCATTCCATCTGGCATTCTACGGAAATGGTCACAAAGACGATTGGGGGCGACGCAGGGATTTCCGGAGGCGTTGGTGCTACCGTGGGTGCCAATCTCAGCAGCGAGAAATCAACAGAGAAGACGGTGACTTACGCTGCGCACATCATCGGTCACAATCCCCCCAACGACTGGGGTGACTGTCTCTGGGCGCAGTGGTCTTTGGAGGAGAATCGCTCTCAAAAGGGTGGTGTTGTGCGGATCTTTCGTGCCTGCATCCTGTTGACTAGAGATGTTGGCGACGAAGAGTTCTTGCTTTTTCCCACCTTGAGAGTGACTCCCGACACCAACAGTCAAATCAGAGACCTAGTATCATTCCGCCGGGAAGACGAAGCCATCATCATGGTCCCGTCAAGTGATCCAGTCAACGATCTCAACGTCGATCTAGCAAAGGAGAAACGGAACCTGGGCAGTGTTGATTTGGGAAATTTGTGCGGTTACGCATATGAAGGGGATGTTGTGAAGCCCTTTACTACTCGAACTAAGCCCACAACGTTGCTAGGGGCTGGAGAACCTACGGACGATCGTGATTGAATCAAGCGGCCTCTGTCTTGTTTTTTTTTTCATTCTGTGTTCTTTCTCGTCACTGCCTGCAATCCCCTAGTATGCGTCATGAATGCCTAAAGGAGAAAAGGTCGGCCTGACGGTCTGATGCTACCTGGTCTTTTGCGCCAGTGTGGCTCGGCTGCTGCACGACTCTCCAGAAAAGTGCCCATCATATCTTGGCGTCCAATCATGAGCTCATAGGCGTAGGCTCTACCTCTACCCTAGGCGCAGCCGAACTTGCAATCCCTGTGAAGATGCTGACTTTGCATTGAACTATTGATTGGCCGAGTCACCGGCCTGCGGGCATGGTTTTGCCCAGGCAGGAGCGCTGCTTTGCGCCTCATATTACGAGGCCAGTTCTGAGCCTTCATGCTTTCTCCATTCTAAGCCCAACCTCTTCGTCATACATGCAGACCACATTCAGTAACTTGACTGTCAAGGTCGAGGGAGCTGGTTTGCAAACGTCCCGAGACTTTTCAACTGGCATCTTGGCATAGACCAAATGGCCGATGCTACGAGAGGCTCTCTGCCGTTCAGAGGCATTGAAATGCTAAGTATAGTGATCATCTATAATGCGAGCTTTGTCAACTTACTGACTGTGAAAAGTTCCCAATATGCACATGATGGAAGAGTACCCCGAGAACGATGAGTTGGACTTGGTTCAATCTACGGAGGGCCTCCCCAGCCCAACGTTCGAGCATCCAGACTCTATGGATACACAAGAAAAATCCTGGCGCAACTTGAGCTTAGAGGAACAGTGTACGGATGTTCTGGGTCTGCTATCGCGGAACCAGAGACAGTGGAGCGCCGACGTCACCAGTGGCATTCCAGCTCTCGAGCTCTACAAAAAGAATGCTCTTCGAGAGGGAATAGACTCCCTAGATCGCACGGCTCCCACAGCGCTGCACATCTTGGCCAAACGCCCGCAAGATTTTCAAAAGGTTCCTAGCTCCACTCAGGAGCAGATGATGAGGTCGCTTTTGGACTTCAGAGAACAGAATCTCTTGGAGATGCGAAAAGACAGAGTCGAGTCGCAGCCTCTGTTCCTCGAGCTAGCCATTGCGTACGACAATAGCGACTTCATCACCTGTGTCGAACATTGCATGGGTGATGGGTATCCCGATCTGCTCCACCTCCAAGATAAAGAAGGGATGAATTGCCTTCATCATGTTTTCAAGACAAAGCCGTCCCCTACGACAACGATGGCGCAAGCCAAGGTCTTGCAGCTTATTGAGAGTCTGGTTTCCAAAGCTAGGCCGGAAACGCTAGCGACGTCAGATAATGCTGGAAACACTCCGGTTCATTACGCTATGGATCCAATCCGGTGTTCTCGCCATGCTGATGGGTATGTGGACGCGATCAAAAAAATGGTGCTGTTGAGTGACTCGAGTATGAGAGAGAGCAATACCTTATTCAATAAGAAGGGCGAGTCGCCTTTGACGTACCTACGGAACAGGGCGCTTGAGAACCAGGCAAAGCCAAAAGCACCACAAGCTCTTCACGGTTTCCAGCCAACTCCAAAACACCATCAGCCGCGCGCGAACAGCCCGAATCTTTTTGGAGGGCCAGATCCGAAGACTTCCAAGAATCCTCAACTACAATCAAGCAGCAAGGGCATGGTCAATGTTCCAACAGAATGGCGGGGCATCTCTGCTCCCGAAGGAGAGAGCCGTCTTGAGCCGGCCAAAGACGTCAAAAGATCAAAGACGCCCCCTGGGGCTGATTTGGATGTGGGTTTCAAGCCGCCAAGTAGAACTACGACCTCTATTCAACCTCAGAATGAGTTGCTGGTCACCCCCCTGATACGAAGACCGTCATCCGAGGCAGTTGTGGTACAGTCTGATGATGCTTCGGCGAGGGATACTGGAAGATACCAACGTTCCAAAGGAGGCGCTATCAAAATGGCCGCTGGAAGGCATCCTATGCAGTCCGCCAGAGATTTAAGGGAGTTTCTCACGGTGCACTATATCAGAACCCGATCGGACATGGAAGCTCGCAAGTTGCTGTTTAGAGGAAGAGTATCAGGTGAGCCAAAGCTTTGCAAAGTGGTATGGAAAGCTAATGATTTTTGGGCAAAGAGATCAACAAGAATCTATGTTTTGATGCCCGTGACCAGAAAGAAGCCCATCAGATGGTCGAGCTATTGGGCAGACTGGCTGAGAGCAAGTTCCATGATACTCTTGCTTATGTCAACATACCGACGGTCAATCACCATTCGTCGCAAGGGCTGCATGCTGTGTCTTCCGATGGAAGTAACAAACGGCTGAATGCTAGAGTTGGGCGAACTGAACTTGAGGCCGTTTTCAACAAGCTAGCTGAGGTCAAGGTCAAGACTATCTTGAGGCTATCAGTTGAAGACAGACAATATCCCCCACATACAGATGCCTCCATTGAGAAGTCGATATGCGGTAAGGACTCACTGTCACAGGACAGTGGCGGAACTATGCGGGTGGGGGGATCATTTCACATCGAAACTTGGTCAGTTGCCCAATGCACAATCATTGAACCCAAAATTCTTCATGTCGGCTAATCACAGCCTGACAATCAGGGATTGGCGGAAACCAGATTTGAGTACAGACGTCATATTGTTTGCTGCGCCAAATGTAGAGCACATCAACCTCTACTGGAGCGGTTCCCAGGCTGTGCTCCGCGGCTGGGACTCTGATGAGGGCATTCCGCGACTCGCCACCAGAGGCAAACTAAAATCTGTAACAGTCCACGCGACTCCTGTAAGTCTAAACTTCGTAACCAGTCCCTTCTCAAGACTCAAGGCCTTATTATTGCTGTATTTAATTAGGGTATTGAAACGCGCGACAGAGTGGAGAGGCTGCTACAGCGGTTTCAGGCGAAAATTCACGAAAAGACATCAGACAGTGTCAGGGTTAAGACCATTCTCCAGATGGAGGGATGGTCAGTAGACACTGGGCATTCTGACGAGCCAACTGGTCCCAATAGGGACAGTATGAACACGACTGACAACCAGCACGACTGGGTTGAAACTATGGACAAGTTTCGAGCCGCGTTGATATCACTCCCGGACATTAAAACAGATCTGGTAAAACGGGTAAAGGTAAGTGTTTGTCATGTATTCCCATGCCCCCACTCGATGATATTGCTCTCACAATACACCGTCCGAAAGGGTCTTTTTGGATTTTATACTAACCAAATCACAAATAGGTAGCATTGGTAGATGATGGGATCAACCTCGGCAACTTACACATGTACAACGGAAACGTCAAGGTTACCGGCCTCAGCTTCTTCCCCAGAGAGTACGGCTCGGAAAACCCCTGGCATTGCTCCAATACTGGCCACGGCACCATTCTAGCCAACATGATTGTCAGAGTCAACCCAAGAGTCCACCTCTGCGTCTTGAGAGTCCACGATGTCGCGACGCGCGACGGAAGTCGGAACATCTTCGCCAGGAGCGCCGCGCGGGCCATCAAATCCGCAGTCGAGCAGGACGTGGACGTCATCTGCATGTCGTGGACCATCAAGACTCGAATCGAGCGGAGCACGGCGCAGTTGCGCGGAGACGGGCGGGAAATCAGCACCGCGGATAAAGAGAAGCCCGAGCTCACGGACATGCAGCGACTTGAGAAGGCCATCGACGCCGCGAAGGAGGCGGGCATCCTCATGTTCTGTTCAGCAAGCGACGACATAATGGCGAGCGCCATGGACACGCTGCCGTACAGAAAACAGCCGGATTACATCTTCCGCATCGGTGCCGCGCAGTCCCTTGGCCAGCAGGATCCGCACTCGGAAGACGTGAAGAGGATTGACTACTTTTTCCCGGGTCATCAAGTTGCCGAGGCACGGAATCCCCGATCGAACCAGGCCGTCGAATACCACGACGGGTCGTCAGTTGGAACGGCTCTAGCTGCTGGACTTGCTTCGCTCATTATACATTGTGCCAGGCTCGCGCATTACAGCTACGAAAAGAGGAAGGCGCGCGGGGTTTCGGGGAGGAATCCATACGAAGGCTTAGACCGGGCGTTGCGAGAACAGGCGAGCATGAAGATGGCCCTGGACAACATCAAGAAGAATCATTCACCAGGACATGAAAAGTTCCTTCCGGTGTGGAATGTCTTCAGGTCAAGAACGGAAGAAATGGCAAAATTACCGAAAGCAAAAGAAGAGGATAAATGGGAGGCAATGGAGAGACTAATGGATCAGTTGAGATACGGGATTGAATATTGATCTAGGGCTTGGTACACTGAAGAAATCTGGGGATTGCTTCTATCAGCATCGCTCACGCAGGAATTCGCACACAATTTCGTTGCTTCGGTATTATTCGGTAGCTGTAGTCATGACTGAATGCAGCTTGCAGCGTGTCAGATTTTGCTCCACGTGGACTTGCTTGCAACTTGCTTGCAGTGTGCTTCTGTTTGCGAATTTCTATTGAATTTTTTGACTTTCCTAGCGTCACCGATCGGCTTTTTCTCCGCCCAAAAGGTTCTCGGATGACGTTGGAGATCCGTTCTGAACTAGCTCGCGCTTCGGGGCCGGACGGAGGCCGTGGGGTCCACTATCGTCCGGGTGTCCCGTGCATCTGCCGCATTGTCGCCCGGCAGTCTGCAGAAAAAGACGTTGAAGATTGAGACTTCTAGAGAAGCAAATGCGCAGATATCGGAGACGAACCATGTTGATCTTAAACATTTTGTTTACGAACTGTTCTCCGTAGGGATGAGTCAAGTCACTGGCGAGTCGATTAGACACCTACACTTGGGTGAAGAAGGACGCAAAACTCAAGAACAGCGCCTTGTTGAGCAATGTTTTGTAAGCACAAACATAATGTCGTTGTATAGTATAATGGCTTTTTCTTAATAGCTTTGGATACATCTGACCTAACGGTACTGTTCTGACAGTGACTTCATGACAGCTGGCTTTTTCTGAACAATGTAGCGAAGACGGACGGCCCGGAAGCCTTCACAGGCAAGTCTACAGTGTTGAGGGAACTCCCTTAATTACCATGTATTGCTATTTATGCAGCAGTTGTAAGGCGTCCGCCAAAACACTCGCCAGCGTCGATGATAGGCACCAGCAACATGGACAGTAGGAAGTAAACTTCTGGCGGCCACAGCACGAACATGCATGCAGATAGCGTGTCTACCTCAGAGCTTTTTTATGCCCAAGCTGCTTTTCTAATAGTACATGATAGTTTACAGCTACCCAATCGATCGCCGCAGTAGCCTTGCACAACCGATGCAACCCTGAGTCACACTCGTGAAATGACAGCATCTTGGCCTCAGGCGTGCGATCATCCTCGATTTCGAGACCGTCTATTTGCCGCCAAAGAGGCCGGAAATACGATCCGTGATCGTCGCCTTGCCCTCCGCCTTCCTCTTCTCCCTCTCCTTCTCCTGCTCGTCCCAGAGCTGCTGCACATCCTTCGCGACGGCAGCTTTGACCTGGAAGTCCGCCAACATCGCCGCCTTCTCGACCGCGCGATCCTCCTCCGGCAGATCCTTGAGCTTCTCCTGCCACGACTCCTCGAGGTCGGGGCGGGGCTTGAGCGCGCCCGCCGGCTCGGGTATCGAAAGGTCGAACTTGGGCACGGGTAGACCCTCGGCCTTGGCGGCCTCGATGGCCTTCTCCTGCTCGATCATGCGGTTGTACAGCGCGTCGGCGTGCATCTGGATGTCTTCTTCCATCTGGGCGGGTCTGTCGTAGACGGACTGGTAACCGAGGGCCTTGAGGAATCTCTGGTTTTGTCGCAGGACGGGTCAGCTATAGTCCCGTGGAAACGGTTCTGCATTTCCTGAACCGGGGTGAACGAACCGTTTGCATGGTATAGCACCTCTCAAATTTTTGCACCTGCTTGCGACACATCTGCATCCGGTCCTCCCAGTCGCCCCTCTTCATGCAGTTCACCCACTCCTCCTGCTGGATCGCACAGTTCTCCAGCGCCGCCCTGCCAATGTTGTGTTTACGCTGCTTGTAGCCGTCCAGCACGTCCATGAGCTTCTCGTGGTCCGTCTTGGTCTCGGCCTCGATCTCCGCGTACGGCCGGTACGTCTTCCACAGGTGCGCATAGCGGCCGTCCTGGAACAGGCTCTCCTTGGGCACCTTTGGCCTGGCTGGTTCTGTCGATGTCGCTTCCGCGCCTGGTTGTGTTGCTTGCGTTGGCAGTGCGGCGCGCGCGGCTTCCTGCCCGTCCTTTTCCTGCTGCTGCTGGATCTTCACGGGGGATTCGCGCTTGAGGAATTCGCGGAGCTGGGGATCGATCGACTTCAGAGGGTCCGAGGACGGTGGCGGGCTGGAAAACCAGCCTTCTAGCCACCCCATGGTGAGCGGTCACTCGTTCGGCGGAGAAGAGGTTCGTGAAGAGATGCAGCGTTTCCTTGGGAGCTTGATGGTGCAGTGGGTCGTCGCAAGTTGAAGCTTTCCAGAATTTCGAGCTCAGCTGGTTATCCAATCAGATGCTTAGAAAGACACAGCGGCTGGTGTCAATTCTTACTCGCACTGTATTGAAGGGTACGATGACGATCGTTTCAAAGAAAACGCCCGACGTTCAACGACGCTTCTGTTCATGACCTAAAAAGTTTACGGTGTTGGCATTGTGGACTTATTTTTATAGCTGTAACAGCGACCAATGCTCCAACTCGACATATTTTGAATCTGAATCCCTGACGGGGCCTTCGGGCGTCCCTCGGAACCAACTCTGGAGAACATCACCGAGAGTGCAGTCACACTTCATGGGGCGAATGAAAGCGTCCATCAACTCCTAATCATTTTCGTTCATTTGACCTGAGGCGTATCGCAGTTTTCCATTCCCGCAAAAATCACAAGCCCAATCGTATTCCCAGACAGCCAGAGATAACCTCTGGTTCGCAACCACAGAATGTTGGCTGATCGAATTCATTTTTGGTCTTGAGTCTGCATCTAAAACACATTCATTGTGGATGCAGTTTTCCCCGATGACCTCCCATCCGGATGTAATGAAGAACCCACACCGCAGTCACGCCGTAAATGCCAATGAGCCTTTAGAACTTAGAGAACTTCTTGACGGCCTTGCCGGTGCGGGGAAGGACGCGGAGGACGTTGAAGCGGACCTGGACGCCGTGTTAGCAAAACCAGCCTCCAGAAAACTTCCCGACAAGTGGCCATCGGGGTGCGAAATAGCGTCGCAACATACAGTCTTGCTCAAAGGTCTGCACTGGCCAACGGTAACCTGGTCACCCTCCTCGACACGGAAAGCGGGAGAAACGTGGGCAGCGAGGTTCTTGTGGCGCTTCTCGTAACGGGCGTACTTGGGGATGAAGTGGAGGTACTCGCGGCGGATGATGAGAGTGCGGTGCATCTTGGTGGAAACGACGGTGCCGGTGAGGATACGGCCACGGATAGAGACCTGGCCGGTGAAGGGGCACTTCTTGTCTGCAGACGCGACAACATTAGTATTCGCTCTCGAGGAAGTGAAAAATCGATGCAACGCGCGCGCAGTCGTTCGGACGAGTTTTCGGAGCATATCGTGTGCGGTGTTCCCCCTCGTTCTGTCGAATATCCTGCCCCTGAATTTCTGTCGCCTCCAAATTTCCATGCCTTGTCGAAAAAGTCGTGTCGTCGGGTGTCGCGCGCGCGCGCCGTATTCCATAGCATCGTGGATTTTTCGCTCGCAAACGTACCGATGTAGCTGCCCTCAATAGCAGTCTTAGGGGTACGGAAGCCCAGACCGACGTCCTTGTACCATCTGCGACCGCTCTTGCCGGGACGGGCAGACTTGGCCTTGACCTTCTGGTTAAGGAAGATGCCCTTCTGCTTCTGGAAAGCCCTCTCGGACTGAACAGTCAATTCGGTGGCCATTTTGACTTCGTGATGCGGACCGGGCGTGGGTTGCTGTTGAGGTTAGGAGTCGTGTTTGCTGAGCCGCAACTTTTCACCAGGCACTGGTCAAACAGGAATGAGCGAGGATGGATTCTTGCCCTCTGTGTGATTAGGGCTCTGAACTTGGACCAACAAAAAAAAGAGAAATTAGCGAGAGTGGGGCGCTGCAGCAGGTCGCGGCTAGGCTGCGCTTGATGGTCCACTAGCCACACCTCGATGCCGCGGGAGAAAAAAATATGAAGCGTGGCTAGTGCATGGCAAATCTTCGGGAGGCTCAGTGACAGCTGGTGCTACAGCAACCTAAGGGAGCAAGCCGCGTCTGTTGACATCATTTATCTGTGGCCAATCAGAGGCCGGGTCGGAGGTAAACACGACCACCCCCCATGCAGCCCCCATCTGTTCCTCCAGGGGACTTGGGCCATCGATTCACGCCACTACACCCGCGATTGCTCTTCGAGACGTGACATGCGCACGTTTAGCTTTGGCACTTGAAGCTTTGCAGTCATCGCGCGACGACTTTCGAGATGGCTTCGTTCGGCGATGCGACTCTGCCCTCCACCCGACGCACACGCAAATCCATCGGAGCGACGACATCAAGGATTGGGTCCGACAAAGAGAATGCGACAATGGACGTCGGTACCACCCTTGCTGAAAGTCGCAAGAAGTCGCGAAGCAAGAGTATCGGCCCTGGAGGCTTGGACGCGCTCAAGAACACCAATGGAAACCGCAGAGCAGTATGTTGCTAAATTTCCGACCGTCGACCATTTGTGCATCCAGCTAATCCGTACAGTCGCTAGCTATACCTTCACGGCCGCCGCCGCGATCCATCCTGAAGCCTACGGTGCCCTTGTTACCCGAAATTCCACCACACCGAAAGCGAGGTGCAGCCGACCTCATTGATCTTGGGCCGCCGCGGTCTAGCACACCCACGAACACTACTACAGGTAGCTTTACCGGGTCGTCGGGCTCTAAGATTGCACTACGAACGGAGGAAGAGCAACAGGCCGCGGCCAAGGAACGCGAGGAACGGGAGCGTAGAGATGCCCGCCGCAAGTCTTTGGCCAACCGAAGAGTGTCTTTCGCTGCGGAAGCGACACTGCATACCTTCCACGAAATCGAATTCATGCAAGACTCGACCGGTTCAACAGACTCGACCCGACGTGCATCCCGCGCCAACAGCCAGAATGAAGATCGGCCATCGACGCCTCCCGAAGACGACAATGAGGTTGTTCCTCAGTCGCCAGAGAGCCAGAGAGAACTGCATCAGAAGAAGCGGCGCCGGAGCTCCAATTCTAACTTGATGGATTTCAGCGATCACGATGACAACACAGCGGCATCAGGCTTCAGTTCGGATTCGGAGCCCGCTGATGCGGTTGAAGAGGTGAATGCAGATGAAGAAGAGGAAGAGGACTCCAACAGCGATTCCGACGATGAGGGAACGATGATGACCATTGACGACCATGAAATGACTGGCGCCTCGGTCATGTCTGGTCGCACAGCAATGTCAGACGACGATAACGACAGTCTCGATGAGGCTCTGCGGATGGCGGCTCGACAAGCAGGAACACAGCGTCTGGGCTCCGATGATGATGAGGAAGAGGAAGTAATCCCAGCTTTTGGGTGGATCAAAAAGAACAAATCCGAAGACGAAGCCAGTCAAGATCAAAAGCCGCCGGCAAGACCCACTGTCGAAAAAATATCTCCCGAGGACGATGAGGATGATGACATGGATATGGATATGGACATTACTTCGGCAGTCGGCGGTATTCTGAACGAAAAGACGTCTCGGAGTATTGCGGACCCCAACGAAGACATGTCAATGGACGTCACCAAAGCCATAGGAGGTATCCTCTCCCAGTACAGCAAGGCGGCATCTTCCAGCTTCGAAGAACCCGAAGAGAAGATGCAGGAGGACCAGACCATGGAGTTTACTACCGCTGTGGGTGGCATCAACAGGGCCGATCCCAACGACACCGTGTTCGATGAGAACGATAACGAGGATTTGTCCATGGACTTTACAGCTGCCATTGGAGGTGTTTTGCCCTCACAAGCCAAACGGGAGACTGCACAGAAACGCCGCCGAACAATGACTCAGCCCGACGAATCGGCCATGGACGAGACGACCATGGGTATGGATATGGACATCACGATGGGCGTCGGCAAGATCCTACCTGCTGCCGACAATGTTCAAAGCGAGGAAACTACCATGGGCATGGACGTGACTGTGGGTATGGGCCGCATTCTTTCCTCGCCAGAAACGCCGGTCCCTGATGACGACGTCACAGGAGGCATGGACATGACGGTTGCTGTTGGCAAGATTCTTCCCGCAGCCCCGGCGCTGCCTGAGCAAGAAGATGCAACAACAGGCTTGGATGTGACTGTCGGCTTCGGCGGCATCCTCCCCGCATCCCAAGCCTCCACCCAAGAAGATGCCACAATTGGTATGGACATGACAGCTGCTGTTGGGGGAATCATCAGAGGATCACGGTCTCCTGACTCCCGAATCGCTGCCAAGAAGCTTATGGAAGAGGAAGTTGACAAGCCTGACACACCATCCAAGTCGATGTCGATCAAGCCCCAATCTCCTGCGAAGAGGCTGGCGGCTTCCGTCAAGAAAAATACATCTACGGGATCAGAAGCTGACAGCGGTCCCGGCCTCAATCCTTTTCAAGGGAGAAGCCTTCGGAATAGCATGCATCGCGCAGGTACCCTCGGCCAATCACCAGCTAGAAGCCGCACACCCAGCCCCCCTAAATCTCCTATTCGAGCGGCGGTTGCTTCAAACCCGCTCGACAGTTCCCCCGTCAAGACACCTCAGTCTGCAAAGAAGAAAGGCCGCCCTGTATCCCCTGTCAGAAAAGCCACTACCCCTTTGGACAAGAGTGCCGGTCGATTGAATGTGTTCCAGCAGGACCCTGCCACTGGTGCCAGGACGCCGACCGTGGTTCTCACCCCTCAACCACGAAGGCACTCTGGGGTTGGCGTAGACAAGCCCGGGCTGGGATCGCCACGCGTTGCTGCGCTCCTCGATCGGCGAGGGTCTCTCGGTGAGGCAACCCAGGAATTTGTACCTGGTAAAGCTCGTGGCGTCACGTTCGCCGACCCCAAGTCGATCGAGGAAGAGATTGATAGGGATCGGCAGGAAGAAGAAGACAAGGAGAGCGGACGCAAAATTCTCGAGCGCGAGGCTGATGGCGAAAACGAGAAAGATGCTACACTCAACTTGAGAGAAATGATCAACAGTCTGAGCCCCCAAAAGAAGCGTATGAACAGCCGCAAGAGTCTGCACGTCGGAAGCGCCAGAGGTTTGCTTGGCAAACGCCCTGCTGAGCTCGACAACGAAGAAGAAGCCGAAGAGCAAGACGGCATCAAGAGGCTCAAGGGACACCAAGGCAGCCCAGTCAAGAACGTGCATCTGCAGCAGCCGCCCAGCAAGGCGGAAACTACCGGTCGCAGGTTAACTAGATCGTCTCAACGCTTTTTGGAAGATGATGCAGCGCCCAAGGCTACACCCACGCTCTCTTCTTCGCCGTTAAAGGATGGAAGCAGCGCTAAATCACCTCAAGGACTGGGTCGTTTCCGAGATGTCGAGGACGACACCGCTCCTCATCCGATGAACCTCGACGGCTCTCCTGCCAGTAACGATGACGACCTTATGAAGGAGGAAGCAGAAGAGCGCATTCACCTACAAGACTTCCTCAACATGACATCGATCCGATTCATGGAGCTGACAACTACTAAGCGCCGGCATACGCAGGCTCCTGATATGTTCAGGGACTTTGGTGCCAAAGAGGACATATCTCTCGAGCGCTGCGTTGTTGCCGGCGCTTGCACAGTGCCCATGCTGGAACTCTTCCAGCATTCGTGCCGCGAGCTCAAAAAGTACATTTCCGAGGGTCGCAGGATCGTGCGTGAGATTGAGTCGGAGACATTTGAGGACAACCCGCCTCTGTTCCGAGAGTACATGTCTGCGTCGCCGGACTTCAAAAACATACTCGACAACCAGTTCAAGAACGGCAAAACTCATGCGCGTCTCGAGAGCAAGGCCATGTGGTACGAGTGGCGAATGAAGCTTCAGGAGGGTCTGAGAGAAGGCCTTGTTCGGATTTCTGAGGGCATGGCGGACGACGAGAAGGCCATTGCTCAACAACAGCAACTTCTCGCTTCTGTTTTACCATCACTCGTAACGCGGCACGCGGAGCTCGAGGAGGAGCACAAGAACCTACGAGCTGTGGCAGACGAGCTCGCCGATGCAGACCCCGAGGAACTCGAGGCCGCTCGTACCGACCTCGTAGCGCTCGACAAGGACGTCAAAGAGAAGACTCGACGCATTGCCGATCTCCGTCAACAGCTCGAGGATGCTGAGCTAGGCGTCGAGCAGCTGACGCGCGAGAGGCAACAATGTCATGAGGACATCAAAGAAGCAGAGAAGATTCGCGAGGAATGTCGCGGCTGGTCAACGAGCGAAATCAGCGCGCTTAAAGGTACGGGTCTACATTCCAATATGACACGAATTGGTGGTGACGTTTCCACTAACAATTTTTCGCAGATCGTGTGGATACTCTGGAGAAGGAGCATGGGTGGGCTGTCACTGGAGTGGCGGGGACGCAGGTCTCAATGACTTACCGTCGTGAGATTGAGATTGTCTTCGACGTCGCGTCATTTCAGGCCGGGAAGCAAAGTACTCGGATTGATCTGTGGTATATTGCGGCAAACCGCGAAGATCATGCCATCCCGGCGTCTCCGGAAAAGGACTTTTTCCTGGAGTGCATCCGAGACCACGTTCGCGCCCTGCCGCAGAGCCGCACTAAAATTGCGGATCTCCTCCACTCAGTTCGCACTGCGTGGAACAAGGCTAATTACACCTCACACCATGTCCGACAGCTCAACATCACCTTTCCTACCTCGGTCGCAAGGCTTTCGGACTCTGCAATTGCCATCAAGTCTTCGTTGCTGATTTCTCAACTGAAGACCAAGGTAGAGATTGCCTTGGAGGTCCGCGCGGCCAGCACTCCAGACGGGGTTGACTTCACGCTGCATCCCGAGGCCAAGGTCGTTTACGGCGAGCATTTCAACACCGGAAAGGTTGCCGAGTTCTTATCCACCCACTTGGGTGATAAAGTGCCGGTGCAGACGGAACGCACAGCGTCCTGGAGCGATGCTGCCGTAAATCTTTACGAGAGACTATTGGCAAGGGGGAGAAAACAGTAGGACGGCCGAGTCGCTAGCATCGACCTGTAATGATTGACGATGGGTGGTCAGTTGTATTTCATCATTGGTGGCCGGAAGAGTGTGGTGTTTTTGTGCGCTTATGTAGGATACCCTTGCAGTGTCTGAATTACACGTCCTGTGTTTCCCGCCTTTGAGCTAGATAAGGAAATTTGGCTACGACGTCTTTTGTCCTCGAACAAGGCCACATCATAACAAGACCACATCATGTGTGACGAAGGTGAACATGAACATGTCTCTTTGCGTAAAACACAAAGACCTCATGGCCCACTTGAATAACCACAACAAAACCAAAAGAGAGTCAACAGGCTTTGCATGGCTCCTTCCCTTTCGAGACAAAAATAATTAGCCTGACAAAACGTTTGAATTTAGCAAATTTGATAACTAGGTTGCTAAATGCGAAAATCAACAGGCTCATGTATTTGTTTTTCCTCCGAGGACCAGAAACCAGACAGAACAGATCAATAGGATCGAACAAGCCCGATATTTGCTGAATGATAAGACGACCTGAGGTTGAGACGCAACGAGGAAGGCGCGCGAGTACGCGTCAACGCGTCGAGGTCGGTCGACTAGGTGGGGTCCCCGACTCGTTGACTGTCGGTCGTCTTGCCTGCTTGCCTACAAATATTTCGACTGCGGCCTGGTGTTTTTAAAAACCCTCTCCTCTTCAACTCCTCGCACACGTTGATTTTTTGAGATCGTACCGAAAAAACTCGTCGCAACAGCCTCGTTTTTTATCGCTATTCATCTCAACTCCGTCAACAAAGCATTTATCCCATCAGGCAAGCTTTCTTAGCACACGCTTGTTGCCCTCTCTCTCGCTCTCCTTCGTCTAGCTCGTCTGGACGGTATCTCTCTCCGCCACTGTCCCTCTCGTTGGGCCACGCCATAACCCATTTGCCCCTGTTTGCTTTGGTAGACACGCCTTATTTCACTGCCCCTGTCTACTTCGGTAGATACGCCTTATTTCACTGCCCCTGTCTACCTTGGTAGACACGCCTTATTTCACTGCCCCTGTCTACTTCGGTAGATACGCCATATTTCACTGCCCCTGTCTACTTCGGTAGATACGCCATATTTCACTGCCCCTGTCTACCTTGGCAGACACGCCTTATTTTATCTCTTTCGAGCCCGAATCGTCAACATGGTCGACCTCCTCACCTTTTTCGCGAACCACCCGGTGATCGCTTGCCTTGTTTCTCTCTACGTCTATCAGCACAAGGGATCGATTTTCCGTTTCATCGTCACTTTGGTCATTACTCTCGTCGCATTTCTATACGTTACTTCTACCGAGAGAGCGCCTCGATTCTTCCAGTTCTCCAACCGACGTGCAAATGTCGATCAAGATGGCGATCAAGCAAAGTCTGAGAGCGCTGACCCCCGACCTGGAGACTCCGATGGTCTCAGACCCCAGTAGGATGGGGCTGGACCCAAGGAGAAACCGGTTACGTGAGTGTTCAACTACCCCAGAGATTTGAAGGTGCTCTAGTGCTAACTATGTTGTCCAGGCCCGATTCATCACAGCCAAAGACAGATGAACTGCTCGTCATGATTCAGAGTCTTACTTCGACCAACAAGATACTCGAGACCAAGACCCGCAGTCTCGAATGTGACAACAATCGTCTTCGCAGCGAGCTCGGCCAGCTCCGAACTCAGCAAAACGAAATGCAGCAAGCTTTTGAGCGGATGCAGAGGACTATCGATTCTGAATATGGACGCATCGCTCCGAAAAGCCGTCAACCCACTTTGAGGTTCTTCGCTCATGAGAAGAAGAGGATACTCCGACGCGTGGCTGAAGAGGCTGCGAAAGATTCAATGACCGCGGGACCAGCGTGTACTAAGCCAGTTTCGAAGACGCAGAGACTCGCCAAAGAGCTGAACATCTTGCGGGCTTCTGAACAGCCCACAAACGACGGTCTGCTGACCGAAACCGAGCAG
Organism: Colletotrichum trifolii; assembly: GCA_004367215.1. Taxonomy (NCBI): domain Eukaryota; kingdom Fungi; phylum Ascomycota; class Sordariomycetes; order Glomerellales; family Glomerellaceae; genus Colletotrichum; species Colletotrichum trifolii. The sequence continues at coordinate 51,216 of RYZW01000165.1, read as the reverse complement.
AAAGAGCCCACCGTCGACAAGTCTGCCGTTCCCACCGATGCTACTGAAGCCGCTGTGGTCCCGGTTACTGCTCCCCAAGAGTCGCCCATCGCCGCAGTTACTGTTACGACCGTTGAATCACCTTCTGCCGCTGCTTCTGGCTCACCCGAAGTCTCGTCTGTCGCCTCTACCACTCCCCCGCCTGTCAACGCCTCTGTTGATTCGCCAGTTCAGTCGTCTGCCGCCGCAGATGCTCATTCGCCCCCGAGCCCTGCTGTCGCCTCACTCACTGATGCGCATGTTGTTCAACCTATTCAACAACCTTCTGTTTCACTTCCTTCTTCGCCCATCGACTCTGTTTTCGCCTCGTCCGCAAAGTCGAATGTCGCTGCAGATGCTCGCTCGCCTGTCGACTCCGCTGTCGCCTCACCCAAGGCCCCGCACATCAGCTCTGTGGCCACATCGACCGCTGACTCGCCTGCTGCACTGCCTTCTCGACCAACTGCTGTCACATATACTCCCTTGTCTGATTTTCACTCAGCTCCTACCTCTCTTCCGGATGTCGCGTCTGTTCACGAGCCGGTTCCGCCTGCAGCGGCTGCTTTCATCTTGTCTGCTCATCTGAACAACGAGCCCGAGCAGGAGCCTCCGAAGGAACACGGCAAACAGGATAGAAAGAGACTCAAGAGGCAGCGTGAACACACATCTGACGACGGGGCCAGTTTTTCAGACCCTCAGATTCTTCCAGGGGTTGAAAGCCCTTCTCAACCCGTCTATCAGTACCCACTCCAGCATCGCCTTTTCCAGTCGTCTGCTCCGGCTGACCCAGAAGTTATGCCGCCTTCCCCCCTTGGAAAGTTACCCTCCATGCTCACGACATTTTCCTCTTCTACTGCTGCTTCTCTTGGTGCCGTCAATCCCACTATCAATGCCCCTATCATTATCGAACAAAGCAAAAGCCCTGATGCTACCGCTGATGTTCCCATGGGGAATGACCAAGAAGTGGTCGGTTCATCGCAACGAACAGGAGAGGCTGAGAATGACATGGAATTGGACAAGCTTGAGTTGCTCCAAGTCATCAACCTTGTTCAATCTCCCAACGCTTGGTCCCACACACAACAAGTGGCCGACGAGGATGTCAAGATGGACGGGGTGGATATTCAAGCAGTCCATACGCATGATCAGATCATGACTGGCACTGGTACACAATCCACTGAACAAGATATCCAGGTAGGGATGGATTTGGATTCAGCCCCTCGTCTCGAACATCGAGCGCTTTCTCCGACGCCTGAAAACATGGACTGGTCCTTACCCTCAACTCCGAAGGAATTTGCACCTCCTCCGCAGCAGCCTGGCCTTTCATCTCCTGGTTCCATTTCCTCGTCGTCCCTGCAGCTTTCTCCCACGTCTCTTATGGGTTCGCCGGGTCATGCCTTGTCTCCGCTGCGCCATGATGAAACTACGGGTGCATCTCAGAATAGTCACAGATCCCCCTTGCCTGTTGAGCTCCCGTCTCCTGTATCGTTGTCTTCTCAGTTTTCTTCCGCGGCTCCGCTGCCTCTGCCGCTACCTTCTATCAGTCAGAGAGAAGAAGGCAAAGAAATCAATACGACACTTGATGATACGGCTGCGGCGGCAGACGATTCTCCAGCTGCTTCCTCTGATCTCGCGGCCGCGGCTAGCATCAGAGCCTCCGAGCCAGATTCGACACCTGCTTCGGTCCCAATAACGAGCCCGAAGATGGCTGTCACTTCGTTACCCAAGAACGTGGCGATGAACCATTCAGCTGTCCCCGACAATGTCACTGCGTCTGGTTCTGAAGTCTTGGCAGTGCAGACTGCTGCCCTGGTTCCCCAGCCACAAACATCCCACTCTAAGCCCACCAAGGAGACCAGTTTACCGAAATCTCAACATACACCCGCGCAACCCATTAGGAGGCCTGCCCGCTCGGCCAACCCTTTCATGGCGCCGCGGAGAAGGCCTACGAATAAGCAGCCAAACTGCGCTGCGCTGCCTGCTGCTCGCAGTGGAGTGACTTGTGCACTACTTGGACCCGATGGAAGACCAATCCCCCAGTCCACCACTCCGGCGCCAGCACCTGCGTCGCAAAGTGTCCTAGACGGAGTGAGGGTTTTCAACATTAGAGATGGGCCCCCGCCACTTGCCAAAAGGACCATTCTGCGCCCTGATAAGCCTGCCGTGCAACGTCGGTACTCGGAAACTTTATTCTACGAGGAGCCGGTCCAGGTTGAACCAATGGTCATTGATCGTCGGATTGCGCCTCTGCCCCTGAGAGCACAACGGCGACAGGCCGCGAAGTCGGCTGTCGATGATGAATCTCGACGCAAGAGTGCGCGAGTTGCCAGGGAAACGAGACATCAGCTACATGCTGACGAAGACAAGAGCTCCACAGACGACAGTGAGGAAGGGCGCGTCTCCAGACGCCCGCGTTTCATGGCCGGGGACAACGGTCAGACGACTGACATTCCCTCTTTGAAGGATATTCGCGAGCAAGATCGTCGCACTGTTGCCCATCAAGTGCAGTGGAACCACACTCACGAGTCCGTTGCAATGCTGTTCGACATCTTTGACCGAGAAGGATACTCCCCCAACTGGGACGACGAAAGAGAGAGGCGGCACCTTGGAGAACACTGCTGGAAACAGCTGTTGCAGCGCAACAGGCCGGCACCTGGCGCCGTCATCGATCGGAACACCTTTGCCAGATGGTACGCAGAGTGGATGAGGGAGATTGTTACTTTCGTCTCGCTACCGGGATCTCAGCGCATCATCGAGCGTGGTGATGTGACGAAAATCTTCAACATGTGGATGGCTGCTCAGAGTGAGCGTGACAAGGTCACTCTCGAGAAGACTTTCGCGGAGTAAGGAGGATATGAAGACCATTCTCAGCATGTGGACTGTTGCTTCTCACGATGATATCCAAAAATTGAGAAGGCCGATTGTGCGTGGGAGAAGAGGAAGGGAAACTACGGAGGTCAGGGTTTACATGCAAGAAAATAAAAAAAAACAAGTGAAAACAAGAAAACGAAGAAAAACAAGGTGCTGGAGGAAGAAAGCGGAGGAAAGGAAACGAATGGCAGACCAGTTGCCGGGTGAAAGGCCCAGATGTCTCGATGGTTGGTGTGGTTCCTGCAGTCGCGTGGTTTTATTTGGTTGTTTCATTTGGCGTTGGAGTTTGGACATTCATTGTCAGATTACTTTGTTCAACTACCTGTTCTTGACCTTTGTCCACCCGTTTGTGCCAGTGCCCGTCCTATTTTGTGCTTCGTCGCCCTCCTCCAGCGTCCATGCATCGTCCTCCAGGACCTCCCATTCCGGAACCGCCACCTCGGACACGAGCTTCTTCTTAAGTTTGTCGGCGAGCTTGAGGGGACTGGGAAGCTTGAAGGTCCGCACGAACTCGGAACCGTCGGCGCCTCCGAGGAACGCGTGGGCGGTGCCGTGGGAGTAGCGACCCATCCACGACGGAGCCTTGCCGATTTCCTGCTGTTCGGGGGCGTCGTGCTTCCCCGGCGAGGGTGACGCCGCCGCCGCCGGGGGGTAGATGCGACCCGTCTGCGTGCTGTGGAGTTGCTGACCGATGAGCAGGTTATACAGGTTGCGGCCCATGTGGCAGACGTCTTCGAAGGAGTTGCGGTCGCCTACAGACACGCCCTGGGTGTTGCAGGCCCATGCGATATCGTACGCCAAGAGGGTTACGCCTTCGAGGAAGAGGGAGTGCGTGGCGGGATCTTCCTTTGCGAGGACTGGAAGTGCTTTGTCGACGAAGAGTGGTCGTGGACGAGGGACGTACTGGGCCTTGGTGTCGCGTTGATCCGACCCAAAAGATGGGATCACAGTCGTGCCTGGAAAGGGGACGTCGCCGTGCTGATACGACGATGCGAGATTGAAAATGGTTGGTCGGGGGTAGTCGCGATGAGGCAGGGTGATCTCCGCTGGTAGGCGTATTGAGAGATAATGCGACGTCAAGGCAAGGATGTGTGCAATGTTGGAGAGCGAGGTGGAGAGAACTTCGGGTGATGCAGCTATTGAATGGTTAAGACGGGGGGCGTTGGATGCAATCTGGGGTGAAAATACTAACTGTTCATAGATGAGAGGTCAACGACGTCGACATCTCCGATTTTGAAGTCATTGCGAGACGAAGATCCCTTCACGGTGTTTTTGCGGAGACCATAGAGCTTGGCGGCCTCCATGCACAAAAAGGCGCGAGTTCCGGCCATCTGATCCGCACTGCGGTTCCATTTGTACTTGGACACCTGAATGGAGCGTTCGGTCTCTTCCAGCTGTCTCGATCTTCGGGCGGCGATGCCGTTCGAGACGGTGGCGAGGTCAGATTTACGACGGGAGAGCGTCGCTTTGCGGTCGGCGATCTCCTTCTTGGCGGCTGCGATTTCCCGTTTCAGCTTGTCGGCCTGGGCGATGATTTGACTTGTGCGGTCCTCGGCCTCTTGCTGCTGAGACACTGACGACTCGATCGCATTGCTAGAGGGCGCGGTACCGTCTGCCTCGTCTTGGGCCAGCAGCTCGTTGACCTGGTTCTGGAGGGCCTCATTTTCCATCAACATTTGGAGGTTCTTCAAGCGGCCCTCATAACAGCGGTTGCGGGCGTCAACAACGCACAGAAAGGGCAGCCGCTGGGGGTGGTGAGGCCTTTGGCAAATGACACAGCTCATTTCGGCGTTGAATCTCTCGGTTAGGACCGAGAATTGTGATGCAGGGCTTTTCCAGATGAGAGAATGTCATGAGAGAGAGTGGCTCCTTTTTAGCATCGAGGTCGACGTTGAATTTGAGTTTCCGACAAAAGATGGGCCGGTGATGAAGTGACAATGAAAGCCTCCAGAGAAAGCAGGATGGCAGCGACCTGACATACGACCTTCCTGGTCACAAAACGGTGACTTTTGGGGCGTCAGCAGGGTCTAGCTTGTCCGTCTTGTTCGAAATGTCGTCGAGTCACGAGTGCGAGGTCGGGTGAGGCGATGACAGAAGCCAGAACAGGAAACACTTCGAGTACCGCTGGCGCAGTGGTCTCTGGTAGGCAACAGGGGTGAACAGTGAGTCTACCTTGATTAGCAGGTGGGAGCCCTGTTTTAGCGCCACAGTCCCCCCCCTTGGCCTTGGCCATTTTCACAGCCACACCCTGCTGGGCGGGCGTGGCAGGTGTACCTGCAGCAGCAGTGACCGGCCAGGGTGGTAGCTGCTTTGAACCTGCGAGGAAATCGGCCTGTTGCAAACAAACCTCCCAAAAGCGTTTACGTCCCAACTTGACCGCTTGAAGGAAAAAGAGCAACCCACCACCACCGGCCCTGGCCAGCCTTTCGCGACAATGGCAGACGAGAAAGAGGAGAAACCGAGGCCTAAGTCGCTTCAAAGCTCCAAAACGCCTGAGCCGCGACTCGACCAGCAATTGACCAACGGCCACGGCACTTCCACACCTGGTACGCCAGGCGGTGCGCTCCCTTCCTTTGACTGGGAAGAGTTTCAAGAGCGCTACCACAAAGCCCTCGCCGATGCAGACGAAAAGGAGCAAGAGCTGTTGAGAGAGTTTGACGTCCTCGTGAAGGTGACATCCTCTTGAAGTAGGGGGTTTTGCTCACCAATACTGACATATTTTACAGTACTTTAATGTCTGGGCTTCTACGTCAAGTGCCCACGACAACGAGCGCGCCGTGAAACGGCTTCGCACGAGGCAGAGGTTTGTCAACCTGGCAGAAGACGACATGGCCCGAAAGCAGGAGCACAGTAAGTCTCTCTTAGCCCATGGTGCGTCGAAAGTCTGGACCAACAGTTGTTTAGTGATGGAGGTTCTTCGCGCATTCCAGAGTGCGCTGGCCTTGCTGAGCCAGTAAACTTCCACCAGCTGGCGAACATGAGGCCTTGCGATGCTCGCATCATTATTCTGGGCAGGGCGCACTCGCGCGTTTGGCGCGTCTTAATCTTGCCTGTGGAACAAGGTAAAGTGGCTGGTATCCACACGTGACCAAAGCTCGTCGCGGACGCGTGTGGCCCACTGCCTTTGATTGGCCTCAACCTCATTTCATCATCACCCAGCATCCAATATCCAAGCCCAGCATATCGCGACAGCCCCATCTGCAAAGCCGGCTTTTCTCGACTCATTTCATTAACATGACATCTTTGGAGTCGGCATCGGCGAGGACTCCGATCGCTATACCGAGCATCAATAACGTAAGCACAATCTCGTTGGGCATCGCACACTTACTGACTGTTTGCAGGATGAGCTGAAGTCATTTTTCGAGTCGCATTATTCAGACGTGGCGGTTCAAACGTTCCACTGTGACTTCCTGAGTCCCGGCAGGCACCAAGATGACGCATATACGACCCAGGCATCTCAAGATGAAGGGGACTACTACGAGGAGGACGACGACGGGCTCGGCTACTATCCCGACGGCGTGAAGCGTACCCTAACCGACGAGCAAATCGGCATGTTTCGCCACTCCGAAATTCAGGCTCTAAAGAAGGAGCAGGAGAAAGCTGCTGAGCGTCAGGCGTCAGGCTCGCAGGACCTCGAAGCTGGCGAGGCCAGCGAAACGTCACCACCACCAATGAAAAGTACGAAAAACAAGAAAAAGCGGAAGGCAGGCAAAGCTAAAAATCGTGAACCGAAACCTGACCTCCGGAAACGCACTTGGGACGTGGTCGAAGCCGGTCTTGACTCTCTGGAATATGACTGAACCGAATTTACCAAAACACACTGCCTGCAGTCAAGACTCGGCTGTTGCCAGGAGAAAACATGGGCTGGCACAGGTCCATGAATCCCATGCACGCCTACAGTAATTCTGACCGACTGGTGGAAATCGTGGCCCGGACGAGGCTTCACAGACGCGATGATTCGGCTCAAAGACCGATAGTGAGAGCAAAGGCCCCGTCACCTCCGCAGGCATGGTTTTCGGAAGGATCACTCAGCTTATGGGACAATTACGGAAACATCAATAAGGTACGTAAGCACGTCTGTCTCTGTTCTGCTCCGAATGTCACACATGCAATGATGAAAACTTTGTATCGTCATCCTTAGTCGGAACCGTACCTCCAGGCAGAAGACGGCGGTTGACCTCGGTCGACAGCCCGAGCCCCGAGAGGTTGGACATGTCGAGCAATAATCTTCTCTCTGAGCATGCACCTCTGCACATTGTTCTTTTTGCACTTTGAGTTCGGGAAGTCGCTGCTAACCGAATCGAATCAGTATTGATACGAGAAGTTTCGTGGTGGGACAGAAGCCAAGTGTCAGTGATCACCCAAGGATGTGCCTGAGTTGCAGTCACAGGTACGACAGCACGCCAGAGGACGGTCTGGGCGTGACAGCAGAGGTAGCCTGCATAAACTGCAGAGACGTGATCTCGGACGCGATGACTGGAGTTTTGATAAACAACCCAACTTGAAACCAGAAGAATGGAACTACATGGCTCTTGCATTCTGCCTAGCTTTGCAAAGTATACAGACAAATTTTGCTGCTTGTTTCATTTGGTGCCTGGTTATGGCCTTGGTGAAGCCCAAGCCCCTCTCGGGCAGTGCCTTGCTCAACCTTGCATCTGCCACGACCGAAATATGCTCGAATTCTTCCAGGCCTCCAAATCCAGAATGCTCGGTGTCAGGCCTGGAGCGCGCCTGCCCTCGGATAGGTAGGTTCCTAACTAATTAGAGCAAGTGCTTACTCAAGGCACCTCGCGAATTACCGAGTACAGGTTCCTGTATTCGTACAGGTACCTATATTCCGCACGGCTCTCGCCTCACCTCTTATCAGATAGCTGGCGATAAGAAATTGTGGATTCGACTCGGTCGGTCGCCAATCAGACAGCAGACGGCTAAGCCTGATTTTAGACATCCCACCTCGATTTACCTTACCTCTGCTGCTCTGCTCCCTGCCCCGATTCCTGCCCGCGTTGCCTTAGCACTCACTCCACGCACCGTCCCACGCCTACGAACCAGGTCGACCAACGACCAACCTCAGCCACGCCGAGACCCCTCCTTCTGTGCCCGCCCGCCCGCCCGACTCTCCGCCGCAAAATCAAGCATCACTCAACATCACCATCCTCCCTAATATCCCGAGCTCCTGCGCGCGATCGCCAGGGAAAGGTGGCCCAACATGGCGCGGGTCTACGCAGACGTCAACCAGAATATGCCCCGCACTTACTGGGACTACGACAGTGTTAACATTAGTAGGTTTTTGCAGCCCTGACGGCAAGCAGCCCTCTGGCTTGGGAAATGCGCCGTGGCTACCTACCTTGACACTTCTGAGGCACGATGTGCTGACATTCTGGGTTAAATAGGCTGGGGCGTTCTCGAGAATTACGAGGTTGTCAGGAAAATCGGTACGTTTTGTTACTTTCGAGGGTTGGGGAAGGAGGAAGTTTTCGCACATGCGCGCATGCGCCATCCCGAACGCATACCTCTTTTCTGTCTACGTTTGCCTCGAATCGCTGCGCAACTCGACTTCAAGACTACATCTGCAGGGCTGACGCAGGGTTTCCGACGCAACAACAGGTCGCGGAAAGTACTCGGAGGTCTTTGAGGGCATCAACGTCGTGAACTATCAGAAATGCGTCGTCAAGGTTCTGAAGCCCGTCAAGAAGAAGAAGATTAAGCGTGAGATCAAGATTCTGCAAAACCTCGCGGGTGGACCCAATGTTGTCGCACTATTGGACGTCGTTAGAGATTCACAAGTACGTTTTCATGATTCATTTCTTTCGGCTAGCCAGCCGTCAGGACTTTGTCGGACGTTGGGGAAGGCTGACCGTGTGGATTTGCAGAGCAAGACGCCCTCCCTGATTTTTGAGCACGTCAACAACACCGACTTCCGAAGCCTGTATCCCAAGTTCAACGACCTCGATGTGCGGTTCTACATCAATGAGCTCCTCAAGGCCCTCGACTTCTGTCACAGCAAAGGCATCATGCACCGCGACGTGAAGCCTCACAACGTTATGATCGACCATGAGAACAGGAAGGCACGTGTGGAATGCAAGAGAATATTGGCGAGAGAGCAGCCGGGCTAACTGTGGTGCAGCTGCGACTTATCGACTGGGGCCTGGCCGAGTTCTACCACCAAGGCACCGAATACAATGTCCGCGTCGCCTCTCGCTATTTCAAAGGCCCTGAGCTTTTGGTCGATTTCCAAGAGTACGACTACAGCCTCGACATGTGGAGTCTAGGCGCCATGTTCGCGTCCATGATCTTCCGCAAGGAGCCCTTCTTCCACGGGAACAGTAATTCCGACCAGTTGGTGAAGATTGCCAAGGTCCTGGGTACGGACGACCTCTTTGACTACCTCGACAAGTACGAAATCGAACTGGACGCACAGTACGACGACATTCTGGGTAGGTTCCAGAAGAAGCCGTGGCACTCATTTGTCACCGCCGAGAACCAGCGTTTTGTCTCTAATGAAGCAATCGACTTCTTGGACAAGCTTTTGCGATATGACCACCAGGTACGTCTGCAGGCAGGCAGGCCTTGTGAGGAAGGCTAGTAGGTTCGTGTAGACTGACCCCGCCTTTAGGAACGCTTGACCGCGAAGGAAGCCCAGGCACACCCATACTTCAACCCTGTTCGGGACCCCGAGGTCTTTAAGCAGAACTTGGCCAGCCAGAACGCCTCCGGCGTGTCCAGCAACTGAGTCGGTGATGCATCTCTGCCCGGGCTAATTATTCGATCAATATAGCCGAAGTACTGGGTTATGCTTTCCGTGTGGTCTCAAAGAGAGCAGACGACGCTTTGTCGCGGTACTTGGCCAACGTGACCCCCAACGGTACGGTGCGATTGATAGAATCCCCAGACAACCTCACAACACGACCCCGAGCAACCCTGACACGAGCCTCCTTGTCAACTTGTGAAATGGAACGGCCTTGTCGGTCAATATTTTCTTTGGAACGACGACAAATGGCACACGAATGACTATTCAAAACGTCGAACGACAAGTCGTAGGGGGAAGCCAAGCGGTCGGGGCGTAGGACTGCGAGGCAAAGAGGAGACTCGGCATGCTTCAGGGATAAAGGGCTTCAGCGCGCACCACAAGGGGAAGGGGAAGGGCGTTGGCAAATGGGGTGGTCGTCTCCTACGTTTTCCAACCAAACAACCGACCCCCTTTTTCTCGATGAGTCCTGTATCAGCGGATCGGCTTTGCATAAGTGGTCTTTTTCATGTTTCTATTTTTTTACGTTTGTTACAGAAGCTCTCTGGTATCCCTTGAATGAAGCGATTAATGAGGAAGCCAGGTGTTGCTTCCAGTTTTAATGCTCATTCGTGCCCATTTCAAGATGTCTTGTGCTCTTCGGATGCCCACACCCCCCCGGGATAGAAACTCTTGCTCGGTATGGCAATATGACAATACGCGTAACAGTCCATCAGAGACACGTGAAGCAAAAATCTCGGTCACATTTGAATCCCTCTTCGCCGCACCGCCTCAAGTGCCCTCCCGGCGTCTTAATAAGCGACTTTGACGGACTGCCAATGTGCACCTTTGTCGGTGTCGACGCGTAGGCCCAAGCGGCTTTGCGCTTCTTGCCCCTGTTCTCACTTGCCCTCGCATCGCTGCCAGGCACGTGAGAATGATGCGTCCTCGGCGTTGAGACCTTGGTATGTGGACCAGCAAGGAGAACCGGAGCGAAGGGAGTTGGTCTGCGGCTAGCGTAAGAGGAACTGCCGCTGGCAGTCCAGGTCTTGAAGAGGTCGATAGTGAGCTCGTCTTCGTCGTCCGGTATTAGGGAGCTATAGGTCCTGCTGTTGGAGGGGGTGGATGGTTTCGGGCGAGGCCTAGGGGACGGTTTGGCAGCTGGAGGGGGAGGGTGGATAGGTAAGGTTTGGGGAGAGGATGGTTCCGCGGGGGCGGTGCTCGTTTCTGGCTCGTCAAGGGGTATGGGTGTGTTCTTGTTGATTGCGTAACGTCGTAGGGGGCTGCTTGAGTGGAGATTAAGGTGTCGCATGGGGGAGGTCATGCTTATTTGCACTCTGTTGCCAGATTTGGGCGGGCGGCCGCGTCTCGGGCGGGATGACAACGTCGGTGTCGGTTCCTCGTCTACAGCGACGGGAATGACCGGAAGTTCCAGGTTCATTTCGGATTCTGGCTGTACCTCGGGCTGAGGTTCTGGCTCTGGTTCTGTTTCCGCTCCGCTGGCGTCCATATCGTCTAGGTCCAAAGGGATTGCAAACCCTTCATTTTCTTCATCTTCTGAGATTGGTGACTGCGATCGATCGAGAGGGATTGCAGGTGACGAAGAAAGCATGATGGCATCATGTGTGTTCTCCGGCTGTGCCTCTGGTGTTGCCGTGCCCTGGGCGGGCTGTTCTTGAGCGATCTCTTCGACCAGCTGATCGTCCGGGGTTAATGGCTCCTCCACGGTTTGCTCGGGATCGTTGTGCTGCTGTACGAGGGCATCTGTTAGGAAAACTTCCATATTCAGCTTGGGTTGGACCTCTGTAGCTTCGTCGATGTTCATAGCGTCCGTTTCTGACAGGGGGGATTCTCCGCGACCTGTCGAAATATCAGGATCTTGGGACCCCTGGTCTAATTCAAGTGCTTGTTTGTTCGATTGAAACGTCGTGACCTCAGGCTCTCTTTCAACGACATCTATGTCTCCTGGGACAGCGAGGGGCACGACAGCATGGCCGATCGTAGGACTGGCAGCCACTGCTCCAACGATAATATCTGGCTTTTCAAGCCTTCCGGCTCTTGTCTTGGCTCTGGGAATTTCGTCCTCATCGTCGGAAAAAGCATAAGAGGGGTCGATTTCGTGTCTCGTGAACTTTTCTTGGGGTGTTTCTCGGGGGTCTTCGTTTTGTTTCATGGCCTCGGAAGGCGCTTCCTCTGCAATTTCTTCATCGGGTGCACCGTTAGCACCAGCAATCTCAGACTTCAGGACCTGAAGCGGCTGGCCAAGCATCGTAGTGTCAGCGTCAGTCTGTGGCAACGGATGTTGTTGGTCGTCCGAGATGAATGTGTCGATATCGTCTGGGTCTACAAAATGGCTGAGCTCTTCCGCAGCAGGTGGCCTCGAAAAGATTTCGACCACAAGTCTTTGATGTGCCCTCTGATGCATAGTCTCTTTCGCAGACGACATTGGATCGTCGGATGCAGGAGCAAGTTTGATACCAGAGCTATCCGGATCGTCGTTGTTCGCGCGAATTCGACGCGATGTCCTGGATCGCCGCGGTTTGTCGCGAATAGACTGCGGGTTTTCTGGCTTGTCTTGTTTCGGCGTTGATGGCGCCTTGAAGCTGCCGTCGTTTCGTTTCTTTGCCAAAGGCAAGTGGGCAGACTCTTCGTGGGCCTGCCCATGTTCTGTAGAAATGCGTTGTTGTTTTTCGGCAGGAGCGCCCGAGCCGTCCGCGATTACTTTCTCGGTGATTGCAGCAACAACAGCATTCTTCTTAGCTCGGAGCTTCTTCTCGGCGATTGACATTGCAAGGATATCGTCCTCGTTATCATCGTCGGTGTTAAACGCAGGTAGCGGCTTCATCGATGTCGCTCGTCCGATCCTGAAGGACTCGTGCCGTGCGCGGACGAGCATGGCAATGTCTACTTGTGCAGGCTCTGAAGCCATTCTCTCCTCCTCACTATCCTGCCGAGAGGACCACACAGATTTGTAACCCCTGGTGGCGGGGATGCGGTATCGAGAGCCAGACATTTTGGACATGACGACGTCCTCAATCCTCGGTGTGTCTATGTCAGGGACTTGCCATGTAGGATCTACCGGCTCTGGATCCGAGCCCCAGACGTTCACGGATGACTTCAATTCACCAGTCCCAGGTCTGTGTGAAGTTGCGGGATTGGACGGCGGCTGTACTTGGCCTTTTGTGGTATCCCCCAAGCCCGGCTTTGAGTCGGGGCGTACAAGCGGCCCTTCACTTGATTCGAAGTCGCCGCTCTCAATGGGTTTCAAAGTTTTCCCAAGCCCGATTCTCTCTTCGTCTCCGTTAGTCGGCGGATTGGCTTCTTCGTCTTCGTCGGCTTCGGATGCTTCGTCCTCGTCATCTTCGCCATCTGAGCGAAATACGTCTTCCAAAAGCACGCCGTCTTCCTCCTCATCTTCAGGGTTTTGAATACCCGTATCCCTCTCATTCCGCATTTTCTCCAAGTGGCCATTGTTGGTGAGAATCTTGCCGGTCCTCAAGTCGATCTCATCACCAATCCCCGTAAAGTCCTTTTCGTATTTTTCAAAGATGTGCTCAAACGTCGATTTAAGCTTGAAGGCTGCAAAGGCTCGAGACTGCTCGAAATAGTAGCCGGGATCCCGCATCTGAGACACCTCATCCGGCTCGAAGTTCAATTCGTCATCCTCGTCGTGGTTCTGCTGGCCCATGGGTGAGGGGCCGGTCCTCGACCGCTTAGTCGATGGATCCATCTCCACTGGCCTTGATAAAGAAAAGGCCACACCCTTTCTGCATCAGGCAGACGAATAACAATGAAAACAAAGACTGGTCCCCGAATAACAGTGAGACGTGACGACTTTGAGGCCGTTGGCATTGAAAGACGACAACGCGCTCTGACGCGATGCACAGATTCAACAGGATGACGCGTAAAGTGGAAATGCACGGACCAAGTGGGGCGTTTGTGGTGCTTCCCATTAACATTGTCAGGGAGGTCCGCTGTGACTGGCCCCTGACTCTGCGCCATGGGGACTGTGACCCGACCACCCTGACAGCTAATGCGGCTAGCCTACCTAGCGAGGCGTCGGAGATGGCCCTAGAACGAACCATTTCTCAGTCATGGGGCAGTTTTGTCAACTAACTACCTAGGTTCCTTAGGTACAGATGACACCAGATAGACCGCCTGGAGATGGCACCCAGCGTACCTTACCTATAATACCGAATGAAGTCTGTACCTGAGAGATTACATCACCACACAAGCCCTTCTTCATCCCTTCACCAACAAAAGTCCGGATTCGCGCGAGGATGCGCGCAACACCAGCATGTTCTGTCAAAAGTGCCGCACACCCTTGAAGCTCGACAGCTCTCTCGAGGATTTGAATCCTGCGGCCTATGATCTCTTGGTCGGTCAGTTACGAGCGTTCCTTCCCCGAGTAGGTCTCTCAGCTAACTAGAACAGCTTCGTCGTCGCAGCAGTCTCCGAAGAAGACGCACTCTTCGCGCATCTCACACCCTCAGGATGCCCAAAGAAGAGCTGCCTACGACAAAGTATCACAAAATGCATCATCCCCGACCTTCAAGCGTCATGGCACCGGCCCATCGGCATCCGCGCAAAGAGACTCGGCCATGTCCTTTATCTACCTAACCGAATCTCAAGTAGCCCAACCCGTGCTCTCGAAGCCAGATCCACCACCTGCGAACCCGAAATCGAGCAGAGGTGGGAAGGGTGGACAGAAGGTACCCGACGAGCCACGCACCAAAGCACACGAGATGGAGCGTATCAACAAGCTGTTCGAGATTTTATCCGCCCGATCCGACATCGACCACCCAATATGCGTCGAGTGCACCGATTTGCTGGTGGAAGGCCTGCAGAAGAGACTTGATGCTGCGGCGAAAGAACGTGACGCCTACGTTGGCTTTCTGAAACAGGTGCAGAGCGACCAGCCCAACGAGGAGGACGTCAAGGCTCAAGACGAAGCCCTGAAGCAAGCCAAGCGGGCCGAGGCAGACGCCATGAGAGAGCTGCTCCGCTTGGAGAAGGAGAAAGCTTCAGTGGACGCGGAAATAGTGGCTCTGGAGGAGGAAGCTCAACAAATCGACCGCGAGGAGGAGCAATTCTGGCGTGAGCGCAACGCGTTCGCCACGAAACTGGCCGACTTTCAGAACGAGCGCGATAGCATCAACTCCAAGTTTGACAACGACGCGCAGCTTCTGGAAAAGCTACAAAGGTCCAACGTCTACAACGATACTTTTTGCATCAGTCACGACGGCACTTTTGCCACCATCAACGGGCTCAGGCTGGGACGGCTGTCGAACAAACCCGTCGACTGGCCCGAAATCAACGCGGCTTGGGGCCATGCCCTGCTGCTGCTCGTGACCGTCGCCGAAAAGCTCGGCTATAAGTTTGACGGGTTCGAGCCGCAACCTATGGGC
Organism: Colletotrichum trifolii; assembly: GCA_004367215.1. NCBI lineage: Eukaryota > Fungi > Ascomycota > Sordariomycetes > Glomerellales > Glomerellaceae > Colletotrichum > Colletotrichum trifolii. Next base: position 36,195 of record RYZW01000165.1, on the reverse strand, counting down.
AGCACCTCCAAGATTATCCGCTACGAGCTGCCATCGCCGTCAGCCAGCCGTCTAGGTTCTCATCGGAACGCGCCCCCTCCTGCGCCCAAGAAGCATGTTTTGGAGCTCTTTTCCACCGGAGACCTGCCTCTTGGCCTGACCTTTATGCACCGAAAGTTTGACAACGCCATGATGGCATTCCTCGAGCTAGTGCGGCAGCTCGGCGCCTTCGTACACAGGCAGACGGCGGCCGAAGGGCATCCGCTCAGCCTTCCGTACAAGATTGAAGGCGACAAGATCATGGACGTCAGCATCAAGCTCGGAATAGCACAAGACGACGGCTGGACGAAAGCGTGCAAGCTCACGCTGACATGTTGTAAGTTTCTGTTGGCGCATGCTAGCAACGTGAACACGACCGCACGGAACGCAACAGCCAGCTAGAGTTGCTCGCGAGCACTCAACGTCTACCTGGCATTCGGTTCACTTTCGGAGTTTTGGATCCTTGGGCGGGGCAATGGTAGATTCAGCGTACGGAGTTCGGGCGGCTTCGGGGATGCTTGTCGAGGGACGACAGTCTGGGAGGAGCATGGCATCGTTTGCTCTGTGTAACTAAACGGACAGGCCAATCAACCAACCTCACTTGACTGAGGCTACTGACATGACAAAAGCTCTGTTCCGAATGGTTCGCAGATGTTGCCAACAAAGTGACTGATCCGCTGCGGTACGTCCTTGCATCTCTCGTCAAACGGTCGAACACGTTCACTCTTGTCTGCGGTGAGACACCAAGCCGGATTAGCCTCGATATAGACTGCGTGGTTCGTCAATACAGCATGAGTCTGTGTCAGCCCCGGCCTGACGTCTTGTCTGCCTACCTATCGGCGATTGAAGCCGAAATACGCCAGGCAGCAGAACGCCTCGCGAACCACGACACAGCAGGCTGCCTCGTCGTCTTACATGTTGATGCGAGTCTAATGCATATACGCTTCGAATGGCCAATCGGCATGGATGAGGCCAACCCGGGACGTGAAGGCGGGGTTTCGCTCGCCCTACTGCATGGTACTTGCTGGTCCAATACGTCCATGACAACTGGGCGTGAAACGATGATAAGCGCTCAGCCTGATTTTGTGGTATTGTTGCTCGGAGAGAGCCGTATCTCACGGTCGTGTCTACGTATTTCAGCTTGATGACTTCCTTCCGGGTGTTTCTACTTTGTTTTCCTTTCCCATCCCTCCTTTGTTCTTTCATTTTCTCTAACCAGCGACATCGCTCAATATGGCTGGTCAAGGTGACAGAGTAAGTTGGCTCATGCCTCCATTTTGAAGTAATGGCTGACGTAAAAGACCATCGACGACGAAGCCGGCTCCACGGCCAGCTTCGAGGAGGTCGCCTTCAAACGCATTCCGGTGCAGGGCGACAGCAAGGCTTTGGTGTCAAAGCAGGCCCCTGATGAACCGAAGGCAATGCCAGAGGTGTTGTACGTGCTCCAACACCTCGGCTTCGGCGGAAAGGTTCTCGAGAGTATGGTCTCATCGTCGTGTCGTCTACAGCTATCCATTCGTGGCTGACATACGAGACTAGGTCGAGAAAGCAGCGTGCCTTTCAAGGAGATACCAGATTACGGCGCCCGAAAAGGCGAGGGCTCTTCCAAGCGAGACGTCGAGCCCATTATCGAAATCGTGACAAAGGTCTCGCGCCAGTTCAAGCAAGGCCACTTGGTTCCTCCGCCCCGTCCCCCGCGCCAATACTATAACAGATTTGACGATGCGTACGAATCGAGCAGTTCGGACAGCGACGAAGATGAAGCGTACCTGCAGAGACCCTGCAAGATTGAAAACACCCAGATGATCATCCACTCTCCATACCTCCTCAACGCTCTGAGGGCCACGGTGGAGTACTACCCCCAGATCAACCTGCTCGGGAACAGCCTCATCGTCGATGCGCCCTACCGCGTCATCGTCCACCACCGTGACCTGCTGGCGCGGTACAAGTTCCACCAGCCGCCCACCCACTCGTCCGAGTATGCCCGCGTGACGGCGGAGCACATTGACGTGCTCCTCGGCTTCATCGAGCAAGCTGTGGGTGACAGCGTCCGCCAGGAAGAGGAGCGTTACGCCCGCAGCGTGCCGGTGGCCACCTTTGAGAACTACTGGATGGCGCTGCGGCCTGGCGAGGTCGTCTACGTCAACCAAGACGACCTTTGCCAGCCGCTCGTCGTCAGCAGCGTCACGCAGGAACCCACGCCGAACGCCAACGCGCGCAACCGCCAGCTGGCAGTCATGTGCTGGTCGATGGAGATGGGACCGGCCCGTATGCAGCGCAAGATGTGGCAGTACAAGATTCCGGCGTGGTCCGGAGAGCAGGTCATCCACTCGCTGGAGGTGATGCCGGCGCGCTTCCACGCCACCGATCCTCAAGGCACATTCCAGGAGCAGATCAGGCTGGGCAAGCTGTACTGGGAACTTCTCCAGAGGCCGACGTACATGGAATACGACGGCCGACTGGTGCAGAGTTCCAGGTTGGGTCCTGGATACCGTGGACCATCCGGCTACGTAAGCCACAAACCCTGTTTTCCCTTCTGGTATATCCATCGCAGCTAACGTCTCTCTCTCTCTCTCTCCTCTGCATCAGATGACTGGCCGTGTCATATGCGATGCCGACGGCTTCAGCCGCTTCAACTTCCGGTCCCGCGAGAACCGCGACAGCGGCGGCCCTCCGATGCCTCCTCCCAGCCAACCCCCTCCGCCGGCAAACGACCACCTCCCTCACTTTGTCCCGCGCTGCGGCTGCACCGCGTGCGACGGGTCCGAAGACGAGCGGCAACTCGGTCCCTACGCGGCCTTTGGCAGCATCAACCCCGTCAAAACGGCCGCGCCCACCAGTGACCTCTTCTACCTCACCTGCGCCAAATCCATCCCGGCCTTCCTCCTCGGCGACCGGCGATGGGGCCACCTCAACCTCGAGCACCTCCGGCCCGTCGTCACGGACCGCGAGGCGTTCAAGCACCTCGTCCTCGACGACGAGATCAAACTCACCGTCCGCGCCCTCAGCGGCAAGTTCGCTGCCCCCACGACCACCAACGGCGGCGTCGGCGGCAGCGTCGGCGGCGGCGTGTCGCCCTGGGGCAACGACTTCGTCCGCAACAAGGGCGAGGGCCGCATCTTCCTCCTCCACGGCGCCCCCGGGGTCGGCAAAACCTGCACGGCCGAGTGCGTCGCCGAGCTCACCAACCGGCCGCTCTTGTCGCTGACGTCGGGCGACCTGAGCGTGCACCCGCACGCCGTCGAGAACAAGCTGTCGTACTTTCTCGAGCTGGGCCAGCGCTTCGGCGCGCTGGTGCTGCTCGACGAGGCCGACGTGTACCTCGAGCGCCGCCGCAGCAAGGACATTGCGCGCAACGGGCTCGTGTCGGTGTTCCTGCGGGCGCTCGAGTACTACCGCGGCGTGCTCTTCCTCACGACGAACCGCGTGCAGGCCTTTGACGCGGCCTTTACGTCGAGGATCCACGTCGCGCTGCACTACCGCGACCTCACCGACGCCGACCGCGAGCGGATCTGGGCCAACAACTTTGAGCGGCTGGACCGCGACTCGGCGGGCCGCGTGAGGGTCGCGGTCGCGGCGCGCGAGTACGCCTACGGGAGCAAGGACGTGAGGGCGCTGCGGTGGAACGGGCGGGAGATTCGGAACGCGTTGCAGACGGCGCTGGCGCTGGCGGAGAGCGATGCCGCCGAGCTAGGGGGCGAGAGGATCGATGTCGGGGATAAGCACCTTCGCGCAGTGGTCAAGATGAGTCGCGGCTTCAGGGATTTCCTGCACAAGGGGGATGGGTACGATGGGGACAGCGAGGGGCGGGAGGAGTACGAGGACGAGGAGCTTTACTCCGACTGAGGGCTGTCTCTTTGTTTGCTCGGGTTGCCTTCTTTTGTTTGGGTTTTCTGTTGTCGGATTTGGACTGGCATGTCAGATTGCTAACGATATGGATGACGAGGAGAACTGTAACCGGGGTCTTTGTGGTGATGTACATACGTTCAGGGGTGTTTATTTCGTAGTCATTCTTTAAGCCGAAACATCGTCTTCTACCGACGATGCCTAGTTCTGTTGTCTTGTCTGTCACTGTTGTTTGTCAACGTCGTCCGTCTCCATCGCCGCTACTATCAAGGTTCTCTCGTGGTTGATGATGGCTTCAAATCAACACCAAAGCCTACAATCAAGTTCCCTTGCCTTGACCCGACATGGAAAGCAACTAAGTTGACCTACCAACGCCCGTAACTACTCGCCCTTCGTCCTTGCGTAGCGAATCATGTGTCGAAACACATATCGACCCCATCCTCCGCCGTGCGGTGCGTACTCGTCCAAATCAAACTCGCTCTTCCCAACCTCGCGAAATCCAGCCTTTTCATACACCCCGTAGCTAGCCGGCGACGCATGAATCCAGCAGTCGAGACCCAGCGTGTCCAACTCTTCAAGACCTTGCGCAACCAATCTGCTCCCGACACCACGACGCTGGTACCGTGGATCCGTCGCCAAGCCCTGCAGGACGACGTGCCTCCGGCCCCGGATGTACTCGTCTTCGAAGCGCACCCTGTCCTTGAACATCAGACCGCCGAGAACCCTGGCGGGATCTTGCGGTGGTGGGTGCGTTTCGACGGGGTCCGGTTCCTTCGCGTCCGATGCCGATGTCTTGGTGGACGCGCTGGGGGCGACTTCCTTTGCCTCGTTGATGATCCAGCACGACCAACCGACAACCTGTCCTTGGGCATCGACGGCGCGGTAGAGTTTGGCGGCGGGGTTGGCGGCCCACTCCTCTATCGACCTGAGCATGAGGGCCTCGTGGGCGTGCGGGTCGCGGTTGAGTAGCATCAGCTGCGAGAAGCGGTCTGAAGCAAAAGCTCCGGTGTGGATTTGGACGAGTTGCTGAACGTCGTCTGGGGAGGCGGGGTGATTGTGATGTCCATGCTGTCAATCTTTGATTCAATTGTGGCTTGGGATCAGATATCTCTCAGTTTCTCCTTGTGTTGAATAATACGCGAGCAGGGCTAATTAGTAATGGACGACAACGACGTTGATGGGAGTCTCGTGATGGTCAAGAAGGCAGCAGCGGAAGTTGAGCTAACGCTTTCTGGTAGGTGAGGTGATGGCTGTGCCGCAACGACTCCTTTACCCAAGTCGCTATCAGGGACTTTCGTGCCGACAAATTGCATCCAAGGTTGGGAACTGTGATGTTTTGCCCTGTTGCAAGTATCTACGGGCTGTCAGCAGCGCATTTCTGCTGAAGGAGTCGTGAGGCTGAAGAGGAGCTCCGCTAAACCACATCCGACCATAGATGACCTGCGAATGTCAGCACAGCTGACACGACGTAAGAACGGCGTCTTGTTCAGCCATGGTCGAATGATGCAGCGGATAAAACGATCCTCTCCATCCCTGAGGCATCCTCAACACCGTGAAATTTCAACATCACCAACACCCATCAAACGCGCACAACATCCACCACCACATCATGGCCTCCCTCTGGAACCCCACCGCCCTCCCTCTCTTCACCTCCCTCCTCGCCATCCTCGGCGCAGCAGACGGCATCTCCAACCTCGTCCGCCCAGACCTCGGCGCCGCCAACTTCGGCCTCACCCCGCCGTCCCGCACCGCCGCCCACCCCTCGCAACTCGACGCCTTCCACCACGCTCTCGTCAAGGTCAAGGGCGCGCGGAACCTGCACATGGCGTCGTGCGTCGTCGGGCTGGCGCTCTACGGGGCGTGCTCGGAGACGTGCCGCGCTTCGCCAGCTGCCGCGCTGGCCGTACGGCGGTGTCTGGGCATCGTGCTGGCTCTGGGATCGGGCGTGGGCTTCAGCGGCGCGGCCGTGATTTCCGACTATGTTGCGGGCGAAGGTGTGGATGAGGGGGCGAGGGAGCTGGGGAGGAGCAAGATGTGGATGCACCTGGTGACGAACGTGCCGATTCTCGCGCTGGGGGTGGTGTACCTGTTTTACTGATGCAGTTGGCCATGTCCTCACTCGGCAGATTGGTGCTTCTGTACAGAGTACACTCGTTAATCAATGACCCACTCTGCTCTTCTGGGAACTGTCATCTGGACAGCCTGCGTCCTGTGAGTGTCCATGGATATACACTTCCATGTCTACCACCTGATGGACACAGAAAGAAAGAGAAGGTATTCTCAGGTGAGCTGTCAAAGGGAGATGCGTAGGTAAGCAACGGGCCAACCTCGGCAGACCACCTAGCTGACAAGCCCTGTCACAGGTGCTTCCGTAGCGCTGTTGCCCAGGTGGTCCAGGCCACTGGACACCGCCAAGCTTTGCGGGAAGATCTCTTGGCATGCGCCTGCGCTTGACAGGCCAGGGGACAGCCAACAAGACACTCGACATCACATCGTCGACCTCACCTCGCGTGGAGGTAATGTCTCACGGCGGTCATAGCTCTGTAAGGTTTTTGATACGTTTAAACCAGACATTTTGGTGGTATCATACGTCAACTCAATAAATCACTCGTCCGACTATAGACAGTCCAGACGTTCAAATCGCCAAACGCCCATCATTGGAAAGAGGTGGTCGACGACAGGGGATTTCCTCAGTCATTTTTCCTCATTTTCCCCTTGCCTCACAGCTTGATTCTCCTCCCGAATTTGTCCCACGGTTTCATCTGCAGTCTTCATCATGTCTTGTTTCGTCTAGCAGCACGACTCCTTGCAGCCGCAGAGGCCGCAGCAAATCTCGCAGCCGGCCTCCTCGCCACCGCGGAGGGACATCTCGGGCTGGGGCTCGGCGGACTGTCACAACTCGCGTCAGTATGTCTAGGCCGTCATCCACGGTGGACGGTGTTCGCTTACGGGCTGCTGGGTGACGACGCCGTTGTCGACGGGGACCTCCATGGGGGCCTGCTGCTGGGGAGCCTCGGGAGCGGGCATTTCGCCTGTTGAGTGATTTGTAGAGGTGGGGAGGGAAGTAGGTTGTGTTCGTGATGGTCTCGAAGAACCGTACAGAGCAGAGCGAGGCAATTGTAGATGGATATATTCCAAAATCGTCGGGAAGAGTGGCAGAAATGTCCCCTCCCGGTCTTTATGTACTCGACGGTCCTTCACAAGACCACACTGTTTCCCGGCTTCCTAGTCCATCCCCTTGCCCAACTGAAGCAGCCGACCAACCTTCCGCACCGATCCCTCGTTCGGTGGCCGAGGGGTCCCTAGACCTGCGCTGCTCCCTCTTCCGTTCTCTTTTCTTCGCTTCACCTCCGCCAGCCAACCACGAACAACTCGGCACGCACGCCCGTAAGCCCACGCCCTTGACCGGATACAAAACGGCACCACTGCAGCGTCCAGGGTTCGTCCCGGGGGCCTTTGTGGCCGTGGTAAGGCAGAGCTGGCCAAACTTTGATGATGGATGGGGCGCCGGACCGCTGCCCCAAGTGCCGAACTTCCGGACGGGGCGGGCGGTGCGCGGGTGCCACCAGGGCAGAGAGGAGAGGAAAGCGTCATGTCATGACACACACGGGGGACCTAGTCAATACCTAGGTACTATGTGGTAAGAGGTGACGACTCGAAGAGGGACTGCTGCGTACCATTCTGCTTGCCTACTAGTAGCTACACATGTGGTGTAGATGCAAACATGCCGACGTACTGCGATGGTAACGACACGTATTGAAGGGGGGAGTCCTGCCACAAAAGGTGGAAGATGCCGACCGACCGCCACATCGCGAAAGAGTGGGCGATGTGACCGCGCCGGTGCAGCGACTCACACACGGCAACCCCGAATTCAGTTCAGGGTAGCTGAATAATACCCGAACTATACCCTCCGCGCTACCAAAGCACCTACTGTAGCTGTTTTGTGTCTTCAACGAATGGCTGGGTGAGAACCAGAATAACAGTCCTCTCCCTTGTAGGCTATGCCATACTGCGTATTGACCGCAGTGGGAACGTAAGCTCGAACGAAATTAGTGACGTCAGGTGAGTGCGACCTCGGCGAGATAGCCATCAGACGAACAATAAACAACGTCCTGTCAGAATTTGGAAATGATGGTCCAGAACCGTCTCGACCGGCCTGTGGCTGATTGGACAACACACTATCCAGAGTAGCACTGCGCAGAGCGGTCTGTATTGCCGTCGCTTGATTTATTCCCTTTCAGAACGCGGGCGACTCGTGCACCACTCGTGCACATGTTAGACGCGAGCTCACGGAATGATGAGAGTAGACTTCGCACCGTTCATCGAGCCCGCCAGCGTTAGCCAAGCTGTAATTGTGCTTCTTCGTGCTTCTCTGTATCCTGCGTACCTAGCGTCTGACCAAAACGAAGCCACCATTTGGAGCCGAGTGCCGAAATTCCTGGGTATCCCTGGCAAAAGCCACCCGTCAACCCCCCCAACTCCAATTCCAATTGAAATCCCATCCCTGCACGAGAGGATGCACGACAACATCGGACACCAGACGTCAGACGTGACGTGACGTGACGTATGCCCCTCGCCATCGCCCCCGTCCTATCTGCTCTCCAGCGCGACAGCTGCTCGCTCGAGAAACGCGTTAAAGTCTTTGATCTGCTTCAACGTCCCGCCCGTATCGCTCCGCGTGCATGCTTGATCTGTAATCCTGGATATCAAAATCTCCAGATTGGCCAGCTCTGCCGTCTTCTTCTCTGCCGGGTCGAGCTCCGGCGCCGCACGACCTCGCTCCACGGCCAGATCGATATCGTGCATCTGGGAAGATAAGCTCAGTTGGTTCTGTGGATTCCCGTTAGCTTGCTGTGAGGCTCGAATGGGGCGCTTTGCTTTTTATTAGAATGCGCTGGGGGGTTGGGGGACTTGCCAGAGCTTCTTCCTTCACCTTGTCGTGCTTAATTCTGACGGCATCCTTCCGCACAGCCACTTGCTCCCTTTCTGCCCGGATCCGCATAATCTCGTCCCGAACAGCGATTCTCTCTTTTTGAACGCTGCGTACCCGCTTGCGCAAGCTGTGGAGTGCGTCGACGAGGATGGTCTGTAGAACGGGTCAGCATTGGCACCGCGGCCTTTCGGAGAGCAGCACCCACATGTTGGAGGAATCGGTTCCTCAGCTCCTCCTGGTACGCCTCCACCGCTCGAAGTTTTATCCTGTATTCTTTCTTGCTGGCTGCATCATTGGCTCCTCGGATGCCCTCCTTAACGGTATCCAGCGCTGCCCCAATTATTTCGTCGCACATCTGCGATAACACGTCAATCGTGTTCACGCCGCCGCGGTTGACAAACGGAATGTCCAGGTTGAGGACATCGGCGTCGTCCTCGTCGCCTTCCGCAATCGTAGCTCTCTTCGTGAACCGCTGCACCGGGATAGATACCGTCTCTTCGTTTTCGGTCCCGTCTGAGCCCTTCTGCTTCCTGCGCTTGGGGGCTGCCTTTGGCGAGCTGCTCTTCGTCTTGGACGTCGTGTTAGATGCTGTCTTCGGCGGCCCTTTGGGTCTGCCTTGTTTTTGTTTCGCTGGGCTTGCTTGGGGCTGTTTTCTTCGTCTCTTGGGCAGGGGCTCTTCTGGCGCCTCCTCCACGATGGTCGAGTCGGGCTCGGCAGATTGTCTCCTGAGACTCGTACGGGGCCGCTTTTGCCCTAGTCTTTGAGCCGCCTCCTCGACATTAATCTCTTCTGCCAAGCTTTCATCGTGATCTGGCTCTGCTTTTTGTCGTGCGTGTCTTGTACTTAGAGGAGACTCAGGTTCTTGTTCTTCCGCCGATTCAGGCTCTGGTTCCTCTGCCTCTTCCTGCTCTAGCCCTTTGGGTTGCGCGCTTGACTCGTCCGGCAAGCTCTGACGTGGGGATGTCAAATCGGGAGAGAGCGTTCTTGCAGTAGCGTCCTCGACCCTCGACGGTGATGATTCCTCGGCATTTGAAGACACTGCCGATTTACGGCTTCCGCGACTGCTCATTGTTGACCTACGCGTGCTGGCCGTCGTCCTCCGTACTTTGCGCTCTAGTGGTGACGATATTGGCACAGTCTCCGTAGCATTTTCCTCCGGAGATAAGACATCCTGCAATCTTGCGCTTGACGCGACGGCACTACTCGTCGTGACTGTGCGCCGTCGACCGCTGCCGGGTGCGCCCACGGGACTCTCGCCAACCTCCGTGTGCTCGGCCGCAGCCCTCCTCGAGGGAGGCGAAGTGGACGGCGCAGGCGCTGGAGGCTTGGCTGGCGGCAACGATTCGACTGAATTCGGCTCATCCTGTGAAACAGTGTTATTCGGGCTTGTGGTCGTATCCTCTGCGGCTGCCTGGGCAGATTCGGTGGATGAGCCTTCTGGTATCTCGTAGACATCGGGTTTGCCTTGCGACTGGCGGGATTGGACGCTGCCAGGCCTCGACCCTGCGGGCCTGGTGGCATCACCCTCGAGCTTTCGCCTCTTAGCAGATGTATTCGGTGTGGGAGTCGTCCGTGGCGGCGCTCTCTCGGGGCTGGTCTGGGGTTCGACCTCTGTAGTCAAATCGTCTCCGAAATCCAATTGGAAAGAAACATCCTCGACTTGTCCGTGTCTTGCAGGTGTCAGTTGTGATTTGACTGCCAGCCGGTGCTAAGACTTACCCAGCGCCGCGCATGCGCTGCTGCATACGCTCGGCTCGAGCTGCTGACCGTTAGTATCTAGATGTCTGGCGGGGCGCATCATGGGAGATCGCATCCATACTGGTCATGATGGCTGTTTCCGACGGTGCGTAGCGGACAGTATTGCCGCCGAATCACGTCGCAAATACTATGCGACTCATTGGGTAGGGATGTTGGAAGTTGAATAGTGGTTGCGCTGGAAATACTCGGACCGCCGACAGCAACCACACACTTCACGAAGGAGGGGCGCGTTGAGAGAGGTTCAGACGTGACGCGCCGTTTACTCTGCAGACCCCTGCTCGGGCACATGGACCGTGCGTCAGCTGCCACAGCACAGCCATGATTATGTCATCCGCCTCGTCCACCAACTTCATCTGCAACATCCCCATGCATGCTGTCAATAGCAACACCAAGATCCAGACGTGTCCTACCCAAACACACTCTGATGAATGCTATCGATCTTTTCGTCAGCGACTTTCGTGCCGAGATTCTGGGTTCTCCCACACTCATCAATAACTGTCGCACGGGGAAGCTGCACTGAAAACACGTCAACACCTGCTGCTTCCTCACCAAATACCCAGACTGTTGCAAAGAAGTTCCTGTCGATTGAGACGAGAAATAAGAATTACCGCTTGTTTCCCCACTTATCAAGTACTGCTGATTCAAGTATATTGACAGTATTGCTGTCTTGTTGAGGTTACCTTCTCCCCAGTTTCGATTGCCACTTGTTCGTCTTCCGTCAGCTCCGGTCTCTCCTGTGGGCGTTTCATTATATCTTACGTGGCTGTTCTCTTCGCAATATTTCCCCCTTTAACTAATGAATCAAGGGCTACTATTATATCACGTTCTTCGTAGCCCACGCCTCTGTCCCTGCTCATCTCTTCACCTTGTTGGAGCTGGGACATTGGAACTATGGGTTTGCTGTTTACAACCTGAATATATTAAAATCTCTTCTAGTTGTTGATTCGTCCTTTGACATTCTTTGCTCGTTTGCCAGCTCAAAGTTGCAGTTACATTGGACACATACTGGCCACTTAACAACTAGTCTGACCATACCAGGTCTCAGCCTCTTGCACGAGTTGAGTAATGATTCACATCTCGCTGTGCTCGATCGGCCCACTCGCCTCGACGCAGGAGTGCACCAAGAGCCTCCAAGGCCTTCACAACCACCGGAAAGCATTAATCTCAAGCAAGCTACTCATGAGGTTGCCGCCCTGGGGGGGGGGCTGGAACAATTCCTTGCAGCTCGATAGGCAATCTTGAGATACTCGGGTGACGCTTAGGTAGACGATGAAGGCCAAGAAGAGGGCGAAGGACTTTGGGGACTATGAGACCATTTTCCTTAATCACCGTCCATCGTCCCTGTGATATCTTTTCTATCCCGGCTTTATATTCAGCAAGCTCTGTATCCAGGAAGCTGTGGCCTTCGTTGTCACCTTCTCTTGGACCCTAATGCCCTGAACCCGCTACTCGAACAACCCTGCGAACTTCTGGCCTCAATATTCCATTTGAGAGCCATAATCAACTCATGCTACATAAGTCTGCTGGGGTCAGAGGATTGGCTCCCTCTGTAATACTCTCTATTTTTGATTACTCCATGAACGACTCACCTGTCTACGTCCTCTCTGCATCATTTGTGCTTCGATGCTCCCATCCAACTGACCCTGCCTCCCGTACGCCCCCTATTTAAATCGACTCTTTAAACTTCTCGACTTCTCTTCCGACATCACGCCATACACATGGTTGATCCTACCTCTCGTATACCCCTTGCCGGATTTATTACGTACAACGACCTTCTTCATTGACATCTCGCTACGCCACACCTCATCGTAATGCCTCAGTCCCACAGTCGAGGACGACCTAAGTGCCCAGCTCATCTTACACACCCTCCTCACATGCACTCGGAGAACTTTCCCTCATTCTCGATCTTCCTCACAAAGATCACGTCACCCCTTACTCGTACTACTCAAGCATCTTAGCTACAGACGATCGACCCTTCCTCTCCTCCGCTCTTTACTCACACCGGCTGGGCGAGCTTTTCTTGACCTTAGACACCGCTCAAACGACACATCACCTCTTATTCATACTACATACTCCCTCTGTATATAAACGGTCGTCGCTGCCTCTCGTCCTCTGCCTACTTACATCGACACTGAGAACTGTCTGCCTCGATCTCTCTTTCAACATCACCACGCGCCACTCATATTCTCAAGGTTTTACAGGCAAACTAGCTACAATGGAGGGAGTCCTGACTGATGAAATCATTGAGCTCAGTCCCGAATGGGATGCCGTCTTGGTCGTTCGCGACCAAACCGCTCGGAAGAAGTTTCGAGTCCAGTCGCTCGTGCTGAGCTCCGCTTCAACCTCGTTCAAAACCACACTGCGATCCCGGTTATTCCATGGAGCCTCGGTGAGAGGCGGTAAGCGGCCCGAGGTCATCCTGGAAGGGGATAGCCCCGTCGCCATGGAGATCATTCTCTCCATCATTCACTGTTACAACCTCGACAAGTGGAAGGCGTTGAGCGCCAAAGACCTGGCGCTGGTGGCGATCCACAGCGATCGGTATGAGTGCGCCCAGTCTCTCTGGCCCTGGACCTTCCAATGGCTTTTCAGGTTCCAGGTGCAGCCAACTTCCTCATGGCCGGCCGAGGACTTTGGCTATCTGCTTGCCGCAATGCACGCCTCCAAGGCACAAGACCAGTTCTACAATCTATGCAATATCTCTGTCAACTCCCTTCCGGTCGACTTCGACTTCAAAGTTTGGGATGACGACCCCATCATGGCCAGCATCCCAAACGAGGCCAAAGGTAGGTCATTTTTAATTATTTCCCTAGTTGACTCCTACGCCCCTTGTCTCGATCCATTTACTTTTCAGTCTACTGCCCCTTGATGAGCCTCGACCACCGTGCTTTAGTACCTCTTTTACTGACGATGGCAGCCCACATCACATCTGTGGCCAATGCGACGGTCAATCTCCTGCGCACCTTGCTCTCGGAAACAGTGGAGTCTCTGCTCCGCAGGAAGTCAGAGGTTGGCACCACGAACAACGTCCATTGTGGCCACTGCCACACCGTATACGACCAGCGAGCGAAGAGTTGCCCCAAGCCGTCGTGCAGTCACGATGTCGAGGGCAGCGTCACCAGAGTGCTTTGTACCTGGGAGAGACGGATAGGATGCTTCATGCAGGCCCTTGCTGAGAACGACCTCTGGCCCCCTGAGAGGGCTTTCGCTGGTGTCAGCCTGTCGGTCCTGATGAAACGCTTTGAAGGGCTGCAGAAGATCAACCACGGATGCTCGATGAAGTCGCAGTGTCATTTGAGCATTCAGCTGGACCACTTGGAGGGCGAGTTGGCGACCGCCGTCTTTAACGCGCAGAAGCCTTTCCATCGGCGCACGACTGACCGTGCCAGGGAGAGCAGCGGAGGCAGCTAAGGGGTCCAAATCACACGCCTCATTACTTGGATGAACGAGCTTGATTGCGTTGCGGGTTGACTTGTAATCTATCTAGAAGTCTTAAGCTTGCTACGCTGCAGCTGGTTCTCAGAACCTATCCTACATGGAAAACACTCCCCTCTTTCTGTGAATATCTCTTTTGCTGGCGCGTGCTCTTGTGTATTATTGTTATAGTGTGCATCGGCACCTCTTATTATATAGTCTCTCGAGTTACCACGTCTTCTTCGCATTACTCGCTCACCTGGATCCTTCTTCTTGGTCGAACAAGTGAGCGAGAACACTTGCAAGAGATGTCCAGGAGACACATACCTACCTAGCTTGCAAAAGAGACGACAAGCCTTGCAATATGATGACGATCGATATCGCAGTATTGCCTCTGGGAGGAGACTGAACAACGACGACGACGCTGACACTGGGTGACCACGCCGACATAGATGGACGAGGACGACGAAGACAGGCACCATCAATGGACAGTGATGCTGATGCCGACAACGACGGATGATAAATAATATCGATGGAATAGAGAGAGTGCAGTGCCACGTCGTATGGCTTTCCCAAGCCAGGTGGGACAGCAGGCTGGTATGGGACAGTGCCTGCCGCTTTTCGCTGCCATGGGTTGGTTTTGAACGCCTCCTTCCGCCTTCAACTCTTTGATTCTTTCCTTCCCACACTCCGTCCCTGCTTACCTCGCCCCTCCCTTGCCCTCTCGTCCTACCTACTTTGATTCCCGGGTCTCGGGGTTCGTTCTTTTTCGACCGTCTGGTGTCACCTCCTCCCTCAGCAAGTACTCCATTTCGCGCCTCACTCCTTCCATTTGGGCTACAAGCAAGTATGGCGTCCAGGGGTACGGCCGACGCCCGGGTGTCGCAGATTCCTTCAGCTTCAGCGCCCTTGGCTTTGGTCGATGTTATGCCGCCTGAGGAGATCTTCGCTGGAGGGGACCTCACTATTGACCTTCTGGACGACGCCAAAAAACGTGTTGCGGCCTTTCGCGTCAGCGCTCCCGTCTTGCAGCTTGCCTCGACAGTGTTTTCGGAGTGGATTGACAACGACCCTACCATACGCGAACACCGAACTTTTACAATAGAGAATGCCAACTGGCACCCAAACGTGCTCCGATGCATACTCTCACTCTTGCACCACACCAACATCGAAAAATACAAGAGTCTCACCATGGTCTCGCTCGCTCTCGTCTCCGACTGCAGCCTCAATATGGGCCTCAACAAAGCGCTTGACCCGTGGATTTTCCGATAGTGTCAGGAACATTACGACGAAGTTGCCCAACGGGACGAACCCGATGTCCGCGATCTGGGACTCCTTTTTATGGCGGCTTTCAATTTCCAAGCCAAGAGTTGGCTGATCAAGCTACGCAAACTCGCCGCCAGGAAGCTGCCAATCTCTTTCGCCGCGTCATGGGCCGATCGCCCAAAGATACTAAGGCTTCCTCAGTCTGTCGTGGGGAAGTGAGGGCTCCCTCGCATCATCTCTGCTGCCCACAGTTATGAGGGCGTGCCAGGGGTCTGTGAAAATTGGACGAGCAGACATCTTCTCGGACTGATGGATTGCTTTCGCCGAACCCGTCATGCAAGGAGTCTGGATTAGCTGACAAGCCACTTACAGACGGCGTATCTCACGACATGGACGGTCTCATCAACCTCATGGCCGACACCATCTACTCTCTCGAAGGGTCTATGACGACAAACCGAGAAGCGTTTGCGTCGTCTCGCCAACTCTGCCCCTCTTGCGGACGCCGCCCTCCCGCCGCTGCAAAGAAGTGCAATCGCTGTTACAATTTCAATCTCCTCGCCGACGTCTGCACCCACACGTCTCGCGTCGGTGACTACATCACTGCCCTCGCCAGACACAAGCTATGGCCGCCTTCTGAGTTGAAGAATAAGGAAGTCTCGGTACCGGTGATTATGACGCGAGCTTCTGAGATGAGCAACAATACTTTTCACCGGTGCGAAGGGGGCGGCCAGTGCCCTGCCGTCACTCACGTGGCCGAATTATGCGAACGTCTGGATCGCATCGTCAATGTATCGGATCGGAGTGGAGCGAGAGGAAAGTCAACTTACTGAGTGCTTGTTTGGGCACAGAATGAAATTGACGGTTGATGGATCGTTTGGAATGGTTCAAAGACGCAGGTGGCTCGAACTACACGCGACCTGCAAAATAGACGTTTCGCCATGGTTGACACTTTTCTTGCAAGTGGAACACGGGTTGTGTGTGACGGGACAGGCAGACTCAAGGAAACTACCTACGTGCTTACTGCTCCGCACTCGACCAACTTTCGATTAGTATGGAAGCCAAGAAAAGTACTGGTGACGGCAAGCAATGTGAATATGTACGCATGTTGAGGCATTTGTTCATGTGCCCTTGTTTTCGTCGCTTCGTCACACATGACAGGGTTGACTGCGATGTGAAAATGACGTTGAATTTGTCTGCCAGCCGCAGATGCCTGGGTATACCACAACGCCAACCAGAGCAATCGTCCTCGATCATCCGTCAGAAACAACAATCAAATCTCTGCCATGAACCGATCCGAACGCCTTCAGCATTTTGTCTTTCCGATGCTTCTATATCGTACAACATGATCCATCAGAGCTCCTCGCTGGGCACCCACTCCATTTCGCTGTTGATGAATTTGTGGCTGTCATACGCGTCAGTATCGTAGTAACAGCACACGGCAAGGAGACATATTTGGCACTCACTCCTTATACACCTTATCCGTCAATGCCCGCTCACCATACTCTGACGCGAGCATCTCCTCGTACTGAAACGGGATCTTGGCCCTCACGCCTTCGAAAGTGGTCTCCAGCAGCGGAAACAACTGCGCCTCCCTGACCTCGCGGCCGTCCTTGCTCGCCAGCACACCCTCCCGAGCCTCGACGCGACTTACGCCGGCAATGTCGATGAATAAGCCGGAATCCATGTCGATCCAGCGTGCGTCGACGGCGTTGTGCTCGTCGCGGGTGCGGCTGGTGTAGTGCGGGCTCACCTCGAGCTGAAAGTAGCGGCCGGCGGGTACGCCTGAGGGGTACTTGTAGTACCAGGTGGTCATGTTGTAGTAGGCGGCGAGGAAGCGCAGGCCACGCTCGGAAATCTGGACGTCGGCATCGACGTCCCATGGCAGGGATTGCTTGTTCCACCACCAGCCGAGGAGACTGCCGTGGGCGAGCCAGGTCTGCACGCCCAGGTCGCGGAGGGTGGAGAGGTAGGTCTGCACGAGGACGCGAGCGGCGGCGCGCTCGGCGGTAGTGTTGAGAGAGGCGGAGGCGAATCGCGGGTCATAGTGAATAGAGAAGCTGTGTGGGTGTGTTAGTGTTGTACGTCTTTGTGGCGCAAGTGACGGATGTGGTGCTTGGTGATGATGGTGGTGGAGATGTATGACAGGATGGAGATGGTGGACTGACCTTGACTCTTGGAAGTACTTGGCCGGCTGGGTGTGAGCGTCCGCGCCGGCCGGAGCGGAGGTTGTGTCTGATGAGGCCGGGTCCGGGAGCGGAGTAGCCTGGGTGAGGGTGAGCCCGAAGGCCATGGACGATAACAGACGCGTGAGCAGCATTTTGGCCAACTTTGAATCACTTTAGACTTCCCAGTTTGGGCTCAGATGAAGTCGGTTTGGGTCAATTTTCGAGAAGAAGAAATTGCAACCTAAACTTTCGCTGAGTAGCCTAGACGCAACGTCATCCAAGATGAGCAGGAAGGCACGACCCCAGTTCCTGTAGTATATGATGTGATGTGAGGATAATGGAAGGAAAGAAGTCTAGCGACTCTGAATTCGATGCAGCAACGCAACCGAAGAATCTACAGCTCAGATTCGATTGGAAACCCCAATGCCGTCAATTAAGAAGGTCGCTCGCAGCGGGAACGCCAGTATATCTATCTCGCCGTCATGCACCCGCTGCTCCCAGGTGAGGGGCCCAACGTGCGCCCCATGGTCCCCATGGCCCCCGACGACCTGGTCGTGACATGAGAGGCTGCGTAAGACGACTCACGTTAGCCCCAGCGCGGGATGCTAGGATTGTTCGCCGTAGGCATCGCTAAGGTTGGGGGAGCGCGATAATAGTGAAGTGCCATACTTTCGGAAAGTTTTAGCCTCTCCGGGAGTAGAGAGGGGGCACTGGGATCAGAACCAACGGTTGGAGTGGGGTGAGAATGTCTTTTCCCGCCTGTGGGTGTCGACTGGGCCGCGTCATACCCGCGTCGCCAGAACCTTTTAGCACTGCCGTGAGTCCCGCAGGCCGGACGCTAAGCACATCGCGGGCTATGCGGTGCAACTTGGGGCGACGCCGCCCACTTCCCGAGACACTGCTTACGACGTCTTGTTTTTGTCGACGACGGCAGACTATTACGATGTAGGATTTGGCATTGGTACTCCGTGGATGTGGAGGTAATTGAGGCTCGAAGAGACGTGGGTTCCTTGATCTAGACGTACTTCGTCTTGGTCACGACCATGGCGGTGTGTCATGGTTTGCGTTTACTCGCCTTTAGGCTGCAGGGTTGGAAGCTTAGTTGTACGCGAGAACACATGATGGCAGCCTGCTGCACCCGTGGCAGGTCAATGGAACTGAATCAGCTTTAGGCCGAACCTTTGCAGGGGTGGCGAAGCTTCGACACAAACGAACAGTAAAGGCGGGCGACAGTGAGGCGCTTTTGAAACCGGCAGAGCTTGGCCACGCAGCTTCGACAGGGTGCTAACAGACTCTGTTTGCCAACCTAAATCTACTACGGCAACGTTGTTAAAGAGCGGTCTCTCCGAATCGTACGTAGCTTGATGGGACGGCACGGGACGGCACGGAAGAGAGGGCAACATCGAGGCCGGCGCCGTGGAGCGGAGGAGACGGCGCCGGCAGACGGAACAAAGCGAAACGGAGGCCCCACCTAATCATCACAGACGGCGCCGATCAGGGAAGGCTCGCTGCTAGTCTACGGCGTACATGCGGTGCACTTCTGCACTACAACACCAACTTGTCAGCTACCACCCTGCCAATATCAGACTGTCCCCCCGGCACTATACAACCGTCCCGAGCCAGCGGTAATGGCCGTCTCCAATTTCGTCACGAACCAGTACCCCTCCGACGCCTTCGTCGAGAGTTGCGGCGCCATCGCATTCGACGTGTCGACGACACCCATCAGTGTCTGCCTGCTTCACTACCACGCCTGCGACGAGTGGATCCTCGCAAAGGGCCGTCGCAACATCGGCGAGTCCAGGCACGATGCTGCTTTGAGGGAGGTGCGGGAAGAAACCGGCTTGAGGTGCAAACTGCTGCCTGTCGACATGACGACGCGGGCGCGGGCGCCGGCGCCGGATGACGATGCCAACGCCCCCGATACGGCCGCCGCGCGTCGGGGAGTCACGGAGCCCTTCATGCTGACCTTGCGAAACATTGACGATGGGGCGGGTATGAAACTCATCTGGTGGTACGTTGCGACGGTCGAGGATGGGGCTGTGACCGACGAGGTGGCGGGAGAGGATCAGTTCACTGCGAAATTCTTCAGCTACGATCAAGCAGTCGAGCAGCTGACGTTTGAAAATGACAGGGAGGTTCTCAGGCGCGCCATTGGGCTGGTAGGGCAGGTGAGGTCTCGATAAACACCTCAGAATAATTACTAGCATTTCCATGTCTTGACTAAGTACGTATTTCTCGAATTGGCATCGTAATCGCAGCTCACGCAGAGGGCCATTCTTAGTGACTAGGCATCAACTGTTAGCAGGCACTGTACTACTAATCACTACCTTATTACTGCGTACTTGATAGCGTCCCCAGCTGTCAACCCTAATACCCTTATAGTGATATGTAGGGCCTTGGTAGTGACCCTGTAGAGTGGAACTGTCGGTAACGCCATGCCGCGAGGCATGCGTTAATGCCTGAGGCGTGTACGCCTCCATACGCAATTCGGCATACGTGTCCATACGCCCTATAGGCATAGGGCATACGTGGCCTATACCCNCCCGGCACTATACAACCGTCCCGAGCCAGCGGTAATGGCCGTCTCCAATTTCGTCACGAACCAGTACCCCTCCGACGCCTTCGTCGAGAGTTGCGGCGCCATCGCATTCGACGTGTCGACGACACCCATCAGTGTCTGCCTGCTTCACTACCACGCCTGCGACGAGTGGATCCTCGCAAAGGGCCGTCGCAACATCGGCGAGTCCAGGCACGATGCTGCTTTGAGGGAGGTGCGGGAAGAAACCGGCTTGAGGTGCAAACTGCTGCCTGTCGACATGACGACGCGGGCGCGGGCGCCGGCGCCGGATGACGATGCCAACGCCCCCGATACGGCCGCCGCGCGTCGGGGAGTCACGGAGCCCTTCATGCTGACCTTGCGAAACATTGACGATGGGGCGGGTATGAAACTCATCTGGTGGTACGTTGCGACGGTCGAGGATGGGGCTGTGACCGACGAGGTGGCGGGAGAGGATCAGTTCACTGCGAAATTCTTCAGCTACGATCAAGCAGTCGAGCAGCTGACGTTTGAAAATGACAGGGAGGTTCTCAGGCGCGCCATTGGGCTGGTAGGGCAGGTGAGGTCTCGATAAACACCTCAGAATAATTACTAGCATTTCCATGTCTTGACTAAGTACGTATTTCTCGAATTGGCATCGTAATCGCAGCTCACGCAGAGGGCCATTCTTAGTGACTAGGCATCAACTGTTAGCAGGCACTGTACTACTAATCACTACCTTATTACTGCGTACTTGATAGCGTCCCCAGCTGTCAACCCTAATACCCTTATAGTGATATGTAGGGCCTTGGTAGTGACCCTGTAGAGTGGAACTGTCGGTAACGCCATGCCGCGAGGCATGCGTTAATGCCTGAGGCGTGTACGCCTCCATACGCAATTCGGCATACGTGTCCATACGCCCTATAGGTGTAGGGTATACGTGGCTGTATGCCCTCATCCCCCCTGGCGACACCTGTCGCTAGCTGTAGCCGAGTGCCATGGCACACTATAGATCTAGAGCCTTATATACCTATGTATAGGCATGTAACGTAACAATAACAACAACGAATACTAGACCTTTTTATACCTATATAATGAGATCATGTATAATATATATTACCCTCTAGATAAACCAATACTGATTAGTAGTTAACTTATCTATTACTACTATACTATAGATTAGCAAGGTTTTTATGTAAGAAGAAGCGATTATAACCTCTTACTTGAAAAGTATAAATAAAGTAAGAAATTTACCTAAAAACTAAAATAAGAAGAGAGATTATGAGTATTAACTTAGATACCTCATAAATATTACTTTACCTTTATCCCTAACAAAGTACCTCTAAGCTAATATACTAACTTTACTTTACAAAATACTAAAGAAATAAACTTCACGAAAATAATACTTTTTAATAAATACTAGAGAATATTTAGTAAATATAATACCTTTTAAAATACTACTAGATACTATAATATATAGGATTTATAGTATCCTATACCTCCTATACTTAAGAAACCTATATAGTATCTCGAAACCCCTATCCCTTCTCGAAATTCATCCCCCTTTCAAAAAACCTACTTTTCTATTAAAATATCTAAACTATACTCTAAATTAAATACTAAAGTAAGTTTTAGTATATTAATAGCTTAAATAACTATAGATAGTAAATATATAATCCTGAAATTACTTAAAAAGTATATTAATATAGATCTCTTTAGACAATCTTTTAAGCTTAATTATAATAACTTTATATAAATAAATACTAAAAAAATCATTATTTTTATATTATTTTATACTTACTAGTATAAATCTATAAAAATATATAGTTATAAGTTTTTCAACTATTTTAAGATAGACTTTAATAAATAGCTTATATTAATATAAAAACTTATTAATAATATTATAATCTAGTACTTTTAAAATTACTTTATTAGTTATAGGGTAAATATTAAGATATTAGGAGAAAAAGTCTACTTCGTATTATACTAACTTACCTAGTCTAAGTATTTTAAATATTAGACTTTTAAGGAACTTAATAAAACTAAAAAATGTCTCGTAAACCTTAGAGTAAACCTTAAAAACTATCTTAATTAGGTAGAGAACTTTTTTAATATACCTAATTTTATAATACCCTCCTATACTGTTAAACCTGAGGCTAAAACCTTAATACTTATAGTTAAAACCTAGTTAATATCTAAAAGCCTCGCACGAGATACCTAGTAACCTTAGCTACTCGCACGAGATACCTAGTTTTATCTACTACTTATATATAATACATAACTTCTACTACTACTAATAGGACTACTAATCCCTAAGTAGTATAGTATAACGAACTCCTACTACTAGGAGAATAGTATAGAGACTTTTTACTAGTAGGGGGTATATTAAGATAATAGTAATATATAGTATCCCTATCCTAAATATTACTCCTATACCTCCCCTACTCCCCTATTTAAAAATTTATTTACTAAGTATACTATAAACCTTACAAAGTTATATGACAAAAGTATAAAATATAGTAGAAGCTTATATAATATTCTCAAGACTAAAGTTAATATCTTTTATAATTATTATTTTAAACTTAGTATCCTATATTATATATAAGCTAGAGTTTTCTCTATTATACTAAAAAATCGAGCCTTTAATTTTTACCTTAATAACCTTATAAATACTAATTAAAACCTTAACTTTAACTAGATAGCTAAACAGGTTAAAAAATATTTTGAAAATAATAAGATCTACTAGATTTACCTCTCTAACTAGTAAAATACTACTCTTAGGAATATAATAGCTAAGAACTTTAACTAGAATAAAAAGGAGGTACTTGAGATACTTATCACGAAACTTATTAACCTCTAGAAAATATTCAGGGCTAACTAGTATACTAATAAAACCTTCTATAACTAACTTATAAATATATACTATAACGTATTAGAATACTAGTTAGTACTCTTTAGCCCTATACTAACCTCCTAGAATCTCTATAACTAGTTATATTTAGTTATAAATAATACTATAATATTCTAAAAATTATAATACTTTTAGAATACTAGAAATAATAGTAATATACCTAAGGAATAATTTTAGACTAACTATATATATAATATACTTCGAGGTAATATTTAAAACTATAACTATACCCCTAGCTACTCTTTACTACTTTAAAGTAAATATCACCTTCCCCTAACTTCTATATATACTTATATTAATAAAAAGTACTATATATATAACAAAACAGGTTACTAGTTAACGAGGTATACCCTCGAGGAGTAGTATACCTTATATAATAAGTATAAGTTAACTACTAATCTAAAAATACTTTCTCTAGTAGTATACTAGACCTTTCTCGCTAAATAGGAAAATATAGATAACCTTAATAATAATCTCTAAATACCCCTAAAAAATAATAAGAATAAAAAGCTTATTACTTAATACTAGATATAATATAACCTTAAAAATTATATTTCTATTACCCTTATAATATCTAATACCCCTAAGTAATTCTTTATGTTATATTTCAGCGAGTATCTTACTACTATAAATAGAAATAAAATTACTTAAATCTTCTAAAATTAAGTAGTACTATATACCCTTACTAAATTAAATACTACTCCCCCTAAGATTACTAAGAATATAGATATAACCCCTATATCTACCTTTATACTTAAAAGCTATTACTCAACTACTATCTTTTAAAGGATCTTACCTAACTTAAATACTACTAGCTTCTTAACTACTAAGTATTCTTAATTTATAGCTTTTAAATAGATAGTTAACCCCTCTATAACTTTTATACTTCTATAAAATAAACTAGTTATAATTTACTTTAGTAGTACTACCCTAATCATAATACTTAAAACAGTTAAGATTCCTATACTACTTAGTATTATCACGTTTTATATAGTACTATATAATACCCCTTTCTTACTCTACCTCGTAGATATAGATCACTTTAGTATAATATTTAATAATATATATAACTAGCTTCACTAGGGTAAAAAGGTTATACTTATTATTCGAAAATAAAGGTATTTATAGATATTTTTTAATAAAGAGAAAATACTTACTTCTACTTATTTCATAGAGTTAGAAATATAGAAACTCTATTATCGATTTAGACACTTAGCTATAATATACCTCTATAATATTTTTACTAAAACAAGATATCTTATTAAATACTATACCCTCAAGGTTCTTAAGTAGTACTACTACTAGTACTAGATATATAGTATTACCCCCTCCTACTTTCATTTTACTATATAAGAAAATATCAAATTTAACTTTGAAATTATTATTAATATTATCTATATCAATAACTACCCTATACTCTATATTATTAATACTACTATAACATTTAATACTACTTACTTCTTACTAAATATCTTAATAAAAATAATATAAGAAACTTTTAAAGTATACTAGATTAACTCTTACTAGAGCCCTCTAGATTTCATTACTACTAACACAAGAATAATATTTTAATTTGAAAAATTCAAATTAGAAGTAAAAACTATAAGATTAATAATTTGAATAATACTTATTAAAATACATAATAGTATTAGTAAAATTAAATATTACTATACCTTCTTCTACTAAATATACGAGATTTATCATAATAAAACTTCTATAGTAACTCGAGAAATATCTTTTTAGGTAGTATATAAAGTAATTAATAATACTACTAGGCTAAATAGCTTTATACTTATATTACTTATCTTTAGTATATACCTATACCTTACAGATAACTCTACTCCTTCCCCGGATATTATTACCTATACCTGTACTATTCGGAAAATAATAGAAACAGTCTACTATATTTATACTAAATACGCCGTTAATATAGCTTTAGTAACGCGTAATAGCCCCGACATCTTACGTATAATAGCTCTCTTACTTTAGTCTCTTATATATATATAGTAAAAGAAATATAATTAGCGAAACCTATTTTATTTTATTACTACTTATAGTAAAATATATATTCTCGAATTCCCTCAAAATCCTTAAAAATTTCAAATTATAATTATAAAACTATATTTCAAAGATAACTAAATATTCCTACTAGTACTATTAATAGTAATATTACTAAATATTAGTAGCTATACTATATATATCCTAGATCCTAATACTAGAACTTCTACTAAATATCCAATATTACTAAGAAATATATACTCCCACAATAATATCTTAATTTCATCTATTATTATCCCTAAAAAACCCTAGAATACCTATTAGATACTATAAAATATTATTATTATATATAGTAGTAACTCTACTATTATTAATAATAATTTTTTACTTCCTCGAATTATTAGTAATACTTATTATATATTTTTTAATTCTCTAAAATAGTTTATTACTATTCTAACTTAGAAATTCAAAAATAAGTTTTATTTTATAATATACTTTATAACTAAAAAATAGTTAGATATAGCTTTCTCCCTCGCTTTCTATAAAAAAATATTATTATAATACTAGGTCTATTATTTGAAAAGTTAATTAAAAAAGAAGTTAAAAGTATCATTAATAATAGTATTATTAAGATTATTAAGTTCGACTTTATTTTCTATAAAAATTATAAGTATTTTAAGTTATATATTATTAATAAAATCAAGAATAAGGATATAAATAAAATATATAAGAAATCACACCTTATTATCTAAAGTTTTAGTAATAATAGTAAATTCGAAATATTAATATAATTACTAATAATCTAATAAAGTAACTAATAGTTAATTTTAATTATAGCCTTAGCTTTTTTCTAGTATAAAAGTATAATAATATAACTTTAAGATATTACTTAAACCTATACCTAAACTAAAATAGAACTTACGAGGTATATTATAGCTAACTTACTATCCTACCTCAAAAAGTAATACTTTCTAGACTCTATAATAATTATTATTAAGCTATTATATAGCCTCGCTAAAGCTAATACTTACTAATAAGTAACTTATTCTAAGTATTATAAAGAATAGTTATAAATAGAGATATCTATATATANATATATAACTTATATTTCTTTATCTTATACTATACTAATAATAATTTTAGCCTTATAAGTATATAAACTAACGATACTTTTAACTTCTCTAATACTACTTTCTCGTACTATAAGGATAAGGAGCTCTAAAAAGCCTTATTTAAAGTAAAGCTAAAAATAACCCTTATAATAACTACCCCTCTAGTATTTAATAGAAGCATTTTAAGCTTTAATAGTAACGCTTTCTACCTATACCAAAAATACTAGGAGTAAAAACTAGTACTCCTCGATACCTATACTATACCTAAAATACTTAAGAAAGTATATATCGAATAATATATATAGGGAGTATACTTTACCTTAATATACTAACCTAAAGTATTATTTAATTTCTCGTATACTATATAAGAGTAATAACCCTTAGCTAATAATACTATTATTCTAAATAAGTATTTTAAGTAATAAATCAAGTACCTTAACTATAACCTTAAATTTATACTACTTAACTTCTTAAAAATATATTTCTATATTTTTATTAATAGCTCTTTTACTAATAATACTAATTTCTTATCTTAATTAGGATTTATAATAATCCTAAGCTAAGAGATAGTAACTAATAATAACTAGTTTAATTTCTATAGTAACTTTATCTACTATTATTCTATTAAAAGTAAAAGAATTACTAGGAATATATTTACTTTAGAGATTTATACTATAATAGCTAGTATAAACTTTATATATACTATCGCTATAATACTCAAAAAGATCCTTAAATACTAAAACTTCCCTCATATCCTAATAATTATCTATACTAACTCATACTTACTCTATAAATACTTCGTAAAGTTTAGTACTACTAAAGAGAAACGCTTAATAATCGATATTATAGTATTAAAGTAATTATATAAGTACTGCAAACTCTACGAAATACAGTAGATTAATAGAGATAATAATATTGCTAATATTTTTATAAAAAATACCTTAAACTATACCTTAGGGAGATTTATTAATTTAAACTATATAACTATTTAAATAGAGGGATAAGTAACTTAAGTAGAATAGATAATAAGGGGTATTTAGATATTATTAGGTAAGAGGTAAAAAGATCACTTTTAATACTATTTTATATTTATTTTTAATACTATTTTAATAGCATTTTTAGTATATAATTACAGCGTTTTTAGTACTAGCTTTTATATATAAATAGAAACGTATAAAATATATAGTAAAAAGAAAAAGTTACTAGTATCGGTAACGCTATACTGCGAGGCATACATTAACACCTGAGGCGTATACACTTCTATACGCAATTCAGTATACATATCTATACGCCTTATAGGCGTAAGGTATACATAGCCGTATACCCTTATCCCCCCTGGCGACACCCGTTACTAGCCGTAGCCGAATACTATAGCACACTATAGATCTAGAGCTTTACATGCCTACGCATAGGCACGTAACATAACAATAATAATAACGAATACCAGACCCTTTTATACCTATACGACGAGATCATATACGGCATACGTTACCCTCCAGATAAACCAACAGGAACTAATCAGAGTATTAGACAGGGTACTATATAGCTAGGGAGCCTGAAAATACTTATAAATATATATGATTTATTCTAAGTTATATTACCCTACAGGCTACACTAATATAATAATAGCTACCTATATATATATACGGGGTTTATCTCTCTTAAGTAAACTTAGTTATTTTTGCTTTCTATAGACTACCCAAAACCAGAAATAACTAACCTAGTTATCTCAGAAAATACTAAGACTTTCCTATCTATAATCTTAACTCGCAATCTCCTCCTATTTTCTATTAATATCTTTTCTAGCTTTCCTAGTTCTATATTTATTATTTCTAAATATTCCTAGTATTAATCCTACTTATATATTTATCTTTCCTATTTATATACTTATCTTATTACTTTAAATATTTAATTTAGGATAGATTAAAACTAATTAATAAATCTTTTAAATTAGGGGTAATATTTCTTTAAATATAATATATAGATCTTCTTAACCTTATTCTTATTATTTTCCTATTAATTAAAAATAAAGTATATTATTTCTATAATAATACTAATAATTTACTTTAAACTATTCTAAATAACTTTAAATTTCAACTTATTCTTTCTATCTTTATTTTCCCTTTTATAAATTAGCTTACTAAATTAAAAATTCTACTACTAAACTACTACTTCCATAATAAGTTCTACTATCTCTATATATATATATTAAAATTAACTTCTTATTTCTTTATATATATTAATATAATTAGCAATAACTATCTCTAATTTAATTCTAATTAAACTAATTTCCTATCCTAGTATTATAAATTTAGTATCCCTTTTAAAGTCTTCTAAAAAATTAAATATTAAATCAAATCTATTAACTCTTATATCTAACCTTAAAATATTATAACTTATTATAGCTATATCTAGTAATATTCTAATATTTTAAATATACTTCAAATTAATAATATATATCTAATCAGGTACCCTCTTATACTATAAAGTCTATTCTTAAATATTAATTATCTAAACCTATTTTCTTATCAAATCTAGTAGGATCTTAATAACCTATTTAATAATCCTAGTTAACTAAAAATATATAATAAGACTATAAATTATTTAAATTCTATAATATTCTACTAAAATATAAAACTTTATATTATTAAAATAGGATTTATTATTAGAATAGATTACCTCTAGCTATCTAAAATATAGTAATTATATAAATTCCTAAATATTATAGATAAAGTTAGTATTAGCTTAAATAAATACTTATAAAGTAATATATCTTATACAATAATCTACTCTAATTAGTATATATTTTAATCTATCCTTAATAATTAGTTTAATCTTACCTATAAAGTTAATAGCTATTATTAACTAAAGTATAAGTATTATAATCTTCTAGAAACTACTATAACTTAGTTAGAATCTATATAATTAATATACTCTATAAAATCTCAAGTATTCTATAATATCTTATATTCTTAATAACTAGTAGAATCTTCTTCTTAAAATAACTATTATTATAAATTTTCTGAAATATCCTCTTTTATTACAAGCTTTCTATAAAACCTCTAGTATATTCTTATAACTAATATATATTACTAAGCTATTATCCTATTTAGTATATTCTAGTTAGAAATTATATATATAGAAAAATAGGATATATTATTTAACTAACTTTTAATAGTTTCTAGTCTATTCCTTAGTAGTATCTTTTCCCTTAATAAATACTAGTATAATATCACTATACTAGTCTAATAATCCTTACTTTAATAATATCTCTTATTTTACGACTTCTTAATTTTCCTTATAAATCTCCATTTTCTAGAAAAATAGAATTAACTAGGAGTAGTTCTACTAAATAATAAATTAAGCCCTATTCCTATTATTTTCTAGGTTCACTTTTAGTAATTCTAGTATATCTTTTTTACTTTCTTTTCTATTATAATACCTTTCCTTAGTATCTTATTAGCCTAACCTAAACTAAGTTTTAGTAGTAAGGATTAGTTAGTAGTTATAAACTTCAGTTTTAAAAGTAAACCTTTCCTTAATATCTTATAACTTATCCTATAAACACAAATATAATCTACTTAATCCATCTACTACATAAGTAACCTTACTAGTATTAAACTTATAGATATATAAGATATTATTTTTAGTAAATTTCTTAATCTATTTTACTACTTTACTATATATTATATTATAGTTATTTATTATTTAAGTAATACTCTAGTAATTAGTATATATAATAACTAAGTATAAGCTAGTATCAACTAGCTATTATACTTCCTCTAAAGTTTATATAATTACAAATATCTCTTTTTCTAGTATTAAATATCTCTTCTCCTAGTCTAATAATTAGAAAGATATCTATATAATTAGTAAAGTTTTCTTAAAGTTCGTATTAATAATAATTATATTAATTAAGATATTATTAGGAAATTATATTAATATAGTACTTATTATATAAATACTTATATTAGTTACTAAATAGAATTAAATAATTAAACTAACCTTATAAATTATATTATTCTATACTATATCATATAACATATTTAGTATATCTCAGTACTCTTATATCTACTATAGCTTTTCCCTAAATATCTATTTATACTATATACTTTTTCTTCTAGTCTTTATTTATTTCTATATCTCCTTAAAAAAATAGTTTTTAGGATAATCTTAAAATTAACTCTACTAGGTATAAATTTCTATATAAATAGTATTAGGTAGATAAATCCTAAAAGTTTATCCTAAGATTATAGTAGTATCTTAGCAAACTCTTCCTTCTATTTTATAAATTTCTTATAATATTATATTAATAATTATACTTTCTTATCAGTAATCTCAAAACCTACTAATTTAAACTTATTAATAAATAGCTTTATTTTCTTTCTACATAACAAGACCAGAACCTATACTACTTTTAAGAAATAGTAGTAATAAAGAAAATAAAAATAATCTTTAAAAATCTCTAATATATAATTATAATTATTAATATGAATAAAGAAACTAGTATTAAAATATAGAAAATATCCTATTAAAAAAAAGATATATTTATTATTAATATAGTAATATCTAAAGATAATATTACTAAACCTAGTATAAATAGAAAGAGTACCTATAAAACTTTAAGCTATTCTAATATACTTATATATACTATTAGGTTTAATAATTACTACTTTATATCTATTGCTCTCTTAGATAAGTATACCCTAAAAACTATTTAACGTATTAGTCTAACTATATATCTTTAGTCTCTTATAGAAAATAGAGTTTATATTAGTTTCTAGGTTATAATATAAATATATAAGCTTTAATATATTACTATTTACTAGTTAGAAATCATAGATAATCCTTAATACCTTAAACTTATTAATATATTTTCAGAATAGTATATTTATACCCTATTTATAATTACCTCGAAGTCTTCAAATAATAAATACTTTCTCTATTTCTAGAAAAGTAATAGTAGTAAAAGCTTTCTTAATTCTAGTATACTTTATCTACTTTTAAATCTTAGGAATTATTCTAAATAATAAGTTAATAATATACTTAAATAAATTTATCTAGACAATTTTAGTAAAAGTCTTAACAAAATAATCTTTAAAAGTATAATAAAACTTCTTAACCTTTACTTACTACTCTAATATTTCTACTATATTACTAATATAAATATCTAAAGTATTAAACTAAGTATTAATATTATCTTTATCTATATTAGTTAATTCTTAGAATATAAATATCTTTTCCTTTTCTAGTAAGTTATTAAGGAAATTAAGTTTATATATTAAAAATACAAATACTATAGTAATTTTTAGAGGTTAATTATTTCCTTCCTCGGGGTATTACTAGTTATCTAGGTTTAGATTACTTTATATTAATAATAACAAGAAATCTCTAATATTTTCAGGATTCAGCTTAGTCTAGTTAAAATCTTCGAAATCTAATACTTTATTATTAGCTTTATCTCCCAAAACATATCTTTATCTTCTATATTACTTAGTAAGTATTTTATATTATCTATTAAATATTCTATTATATATTCTATCTTCCTATCTTTTTTATAACTAATATTCCTATTAGTCTTTTAATTATTAGGGATAGTATAAATATTATTAGATTATAAGAATTATCTATTATCCACTTCTAAACTTCTTATAACTTTTACTTACCTTTATAACTAACTCTAAAATATCATATCATATTCTCTTATTTACTTTAATACTTTATAATTATTAGCCTAGTTAGTCTAAGTATTATTAGTATAATTAAAATTAGATAAAATATCTCTTATTTACTTATAAGTATTATTCTACTTTTCTTTAGCCTAAATAAATCAGTTTCCTATAGAACTAGTAGTTAAAAGTAAATTCTATAATCTTTTTCTTAATATAATTATTAATTCTAGAATAAATTCCCTATTACTTCAATTATAACCTTTCTAGATAAACCTATTCTCTATTAAATAATAAACTTTCCTCATAATTTATAATTAGTATTACTCTATTTCCTCTACTTCTAGTATTATTTTAATATATAAGTCATCACATTTCTCCCTTCTATAAATATCCTAATATATTAATATAAATATATCCTCCTTAGTACTTTCTTTATATATAAACTAGTATATCTACCCTATATCCTATATCTACTACTTAGTCATATTATACCTAACCTCTAAATATTAAACACAGGTTTCACCCCTTCTACTATAGCCTAAAGTTATTTTAGAGAGTTACTCTATAATTTCAGAAGTTATATCAAGTATTACCATATATACTTAATTAGATTCCTCTAAATCTCTATCCTAGAATAGTATTCTTAGTCTTATAATAATATTATACTTTAAAAGTTTTAAATTACCTCTAGTCTATTCTAATAATAGAAAATCAGGAATAACTTTTCCTAATTCTAGTAAAATATAATAAAGATAATTATTATTATTCCTATTATTTAAAATATATATAATATTTTTCTATAATTTTATATTATTTTCTCTTGTGTTATCTATTAGTAAATATTATATATATAATAATAATTCACTATATATAAAATTATTACGATAATATTAATCACTTATTATTATCTTATTATCAAGCCTCACAGGGAAAATATAACACACAAGAATATTATTACATAATCTTCTATCTTATAATAATATAAATTAATAAAAAATATTTATTCTTCTATCTATTATATCTATAATATATATAAAATTAACCTCTTAATATAATAATAAAATCCTTAATAAACTATAACTTATCCTTCTAGTAAAATAATAGTATATCTTAATAGCTTTCTAGATATTATATTAAAAAGTTAGTTTTTTAAGTTGCTAAGTAACTTATATAGCTTCTTATACTAAGTCTTAAAGTATTCTTCTAATTCTCTTATAATTACTTTATTATCCTTATTACCTAATTCCTCATTATCCTATTCAACATAATACTTATAACTATATCTATTAATTTCTTCTTAAATTTTAAAGATCTTTAAAGACAGCTTAATCTAGATTTTAGATTTCCCTCTATTAATACTATATATATATATATATAACCTCTCTCTTATAATTAACTACTATACTTATTCTTTAGTACTACTACTTTCTAAAGAATAAATCCTATTTATCAAAATACCTAAAAATATAAACCTAGATAATACTTTCAATTCCCCTTACTAAAACTTTAAATAAACTAAAATATCTAATAATAATCAACTTTCTATCTACTAACTTAATAACTATCAGCTCTTCTATTTTAATAATAGGGAATTTATATTTCTCAAGGAAATCAGAATTAATAATATTATACATAAATCTAGAATTAAAAAAGATTATTCTAGTCTTAACATTCTAGATTCTTCTATTTATATATCCTAGTATAGTTAAGACTCCTAAGTTTAGCAACTAAGTAATATTAAATATAGGAATATTATTATCTTTAATATTCAAATCTTTCTTCTTCTTTAACTAGTTATTAATAACTAGTCTAATATAATAGCTTAGTTACTACACTTTTACTTTCCCTCTCTTTAAACTCTCCTTTATCTAAATAAACTAATTAAAATCAGAATAAACCTAAAAACTAATCTATAATAACTATAATACAGACAGAATATATCTTATATTAACTAATACTTAACTTATCTTAAACCTAGAAATATTATATAATTTAATAGTATAAATATCCTTTAATATTCTACTCTTAATTATCTTAATAATTAGAATTAGAAAGTTATTAATATTAATAGGGGTCTAGTAATTATATACTATTCTTCCTTAACTAATATTAACAAGTTAGTTATTATATTCTCTAGTCTTATCTTTATTCACATCAGTATATTTAATATTTATATTATTAATACTTTTATTATTATCTATCATAATAATAAAACTTTAATAGTCTTATCTATATACAAGTTATAGTTCTAGTATTCCTTATTAATCTATCTAAACCAAATCATAGTTATACTTATCCTAGTATTACTTTATTCTTCTATTACTAGCCTGGTAATCCCTCTTTATACTATTATTAATTAGTCTATAAATTTAACTAGTAAGTTAGGTTTTCTCCTTATAATACATCAATTCCTTCACCACTACATTAGCTTCATCACCACTATCTCCACTAAATTTATCTTATCTAGTATAAAAAATAGATCTTATTAATAAATCAATAATATTATATATAATAGTATAAACACCTTTTCCATAATACACAATTAGCAGAATAACCTTAAATATCTTATAAATTTAAATATTATTAATTAAAACAGCCTAATTATTATCTTTAACCTCTATAAATCTACCTAAATTTTAGTTATCTCTCTATAAAATAAAAACTTAACTAAATATAAAATTAATACCTTTTCTAAATTATTCTTTTTTAATTTAAATATTTTAACTTTATTCTTCTCTTATTTCTCCTTATTTATATTCTAATTCCCATTTCCCTTATAATCTTTAAAATATATAAACACCTAATATCTCTATTCTCCACAATTAAAATACTAATACAATTTATCTAGGATAATATTATACTAACCTAATAAACTATTATAAAGTCTACTATTTATTCCACCTCCTACCTAATAGGCTTAGCTATTATCTCAGACTTTCTACATAGTAATATTAACTAATAACTTACATAACTTATCCTATATTTTCTCCTAATACTTCACTATCTATAATTATATCTTCTCAAAATAAGTAAAGTTACTATTATTATTATTAGAGTTAGTATCTTCTAATTTAATTATAATTAAGTTATAATAAGTTTTAATATAAATATAAAGTTCTTCTAAAATAAAGTTATTTACTAGGATATTAATATATTACTTAATTTTCTTATTAATATATAAATAGTTATATACTTAGTTTTAAAATATCTCATCCTTCTCACTATCATATATATATAGAAAAATATAGTATACTAATTTAATTAAATATTTAATTAGAATCTTAGTATCTAGCTTTTATACTTATTTCAAATATACGGGGATTATCTTACCTATTTTTCTTATAAAGTTAAGGGTTTTAGATAATATAAAAAATATTAACCTCTAACTCTTATTCCTCTAAAAACTTCTTAATAAAAACTTTTAAGATCTTCTCCTAATCATATCAGCTTTCTAGGATTTATTTATCCTACTACTTCTTAGTATTACCTTAAAAGCTTTCTCTAAAATAAGTAATATATTAATAATTCAGCTTAACCTTATTAATTATTAGTAATTAGTCTACTCTTACTTTAATAATATTAAAATACTCTATAGAAAAAAGACCTTTTCTACTACTATAGAACCTAATACTATCTATATTATTAAATTTAAAATATTTAAAGATATTATATATTAACTCTTATAAATTCTATTTTTCAAGTATTAATACTAATATTTCTTTATTTAATAAAATTATATTAAATTTCTTTATAAAATCTTATAGTATAATAGATAAATTTCCAATATCTACTATACTCTATAAATAGGTATACTTTCTTTTTATAGGATTATAAAGATTATTAGATAATATATTTCCTATTTTCCCAATAAATTAAGGGATCTAAGATATATATTATATAAGAAATATAAGTTCTAAGGGCTTATTTTATTCTAGTTTCTAAGATAAACCTGAACTAGTATAAGTTATTAATTAAGTTATATTATATAGTTTTATAAAAATATCCTCAGTTATCCCATATATTATAAGTAAGTTATAGTAACCTAACTATAAGTGAGTTCTATATAAAAGATCTAATATAAAGATTTAAAAAAAAATTATTATACTTATTAAACTCTATAACTCCTAAACTAGTTAATAGTAATTCTAATTATAATTAATAGTAATTAGTTAATAATTTATCTAAGTTCTAGTAAGTTTTTAGGATATAGTAGTATATAGAAGTCTTATATACTATATAACCCTACCCTACTTTCTACTTTCTATTTAGTTCTAATTATTTCATACCTTTTACTTCTAAATAATTATATTTAGGAAAATATCTTCCTTCTAATTCCTTCCTTCTTAATAACTAAAATAAAAAGTAATTATAATTATAAATAACTAGATATCTTTATTTATTTATTTTAGTAGTTCCCTATATTTTAATTAATATATTTATCCTAGTTTTTTATAATTAAGTTATTATAAAAAGCTAGGTCTAGGTTATAATTTAGCTATAGGGAGCATAAATACTATTTATTTAGAACTAAGGAGTAAAAAAGAAGTTCTCGTAAAAAATATAAAA